>APFE031425884.1:109997-133117 GCA_000404065.3 Pinus taeda | reverse complement strand
CGGAAACTCGTTTCCGTTTCCCCGTTTCGTGCAACTTAGGTTTATAATTTTAATTAATTTATATTATTATTTTATAAATTTTAATTTTAAATATAATTTGCAAATTAAATTAACATTTTCTTTTAGTTAAGGGTTTATCACACACACACAGACATATATATATTTAAGGTGGTATACATATTACCTATCTAATTTGATATATTCATGATATTTTGGTGAGGTAGGGATTTATTTCAATAATCAATTCATTACCTTAATTTAGACATTTCCCTGTATTAACCAGCGTATATATAGTGTGATACATGCGGGTCCATGCATATGTAGCTATCATATGGATGTCTCTCATGTATGCTAATATTCGTATTTTGTTTGTAATAGTAGGTGGGCCATTACACATTTAGGGTTTCGTGCGAAATTTTAGCGAGGAGGAATTTTTGAATTTCGTTTGGACCAAATTCTTCCTTTGTGTCTCCGCTAGGAGTCCTCAAGTTTTGAATGAATTCCAATGGTGGAATTTCAATATAATTGATGCGCTAGCTATCACAAGTGGGAACCCTAAAAGCCTAATCCTTCAACTCGGGGGTTCTTTGAAGGCTTGCAATTTAACACTTGTTGAAGAATAACATTCATAGCGTTTTCGTATGCCTATCTTGACCTTGGATGAATTCTTATCTTGTCAAATATCTCAACCATGGGTCTCGTATAGTATTTCTATCAAAGGGGTTTTTCGTGGAAAGTCTTGTTAGCTTCTGCCAAAACTCTCACTTTCATTGAACCTTTTCATTGAATGAGCCATCCTTGCCTCACTTTGAATCCTAATATAGACACATTAATCACAAGTGAGGGATACTGGGATTCCTTCTGTTGGTAAAAATCCGAAAAGAGGATGGGACTTAGGCTATGGTGACAGTGGGCCTCTGTCCCAGGGTGTTGTTGTGCCCTCTAGCTTTAGCCTATTTACTAGGCCTGCTAGTTTGTGCAGCAATAGGGATTTCACACAACATGAAAATGGGTTAAAGTTGATATTTTCTATCCATCTCTGGAAAACAATGAATGGATTTTTTTTTACATATGCACAGCTGAACACATCAACTAATTTCTCTGCCAAGATGGTTCCCTAATTTGTGCCCATCTGTGTTTACAGATTCAGGTGTAGATGTGGAAGGTAGAAATGGAGGTGGCACATCTACAAGAGATGATGGATTATTGGACTATGGACTAGCATGCTGTGTATCATGTGTAGAGTGCCTCTTGAAGGGCACTCACCTATTCACTCAGTGCATTCGAGAGCTTCAAGTTATAATCGACCTCAATACATGGTTGTTCAGGCAGTGATAGAGTGCTGGGAAAGGTGAACCAGTTGGCCCCTTTCTAGGGCCCAAGAGGTTCCCCAGTTTGACAAATTTTCGAGTATCCCTATGGCCATCCTAGAGTTAGTGTGCCAAAGAACCCAGGTACGGAAACAATGAATGGGAACCCATTGAAGTCGATCTTGAGCACATGACTAAAAGATGGGTGTCCTCCTAAAGACAAAGATCCCCCTCCAATGGTGCGTTTGGTTCTACCAGCTCCTTGATCTTCTTGTTTACTCTGGCCAGATGGCCTATTTACTTGTGTTTTTTGCTTTCTGCCTTTGGCACTGTGGATTGTTATGACTCCTTTATTTTGATGCTCTGCATGGAAACTTTGAACAGGCTAGGTGGTTTTGCTTTGTGGCCTTAGCTTGTGGTGGCTGTTTTCATGACCCTTTTTTCATATAAAATAATGTACTTTCATTCTGTATACTAATAAAACTTTGAAGTATTTTTATCAGAAAAAGGATGAAGTCAATGATTTTGAAATATAATTTGTCGTGGTTTTCGAGCTTCTCTAGCAATGATTCAAACTAGAAGGGCTGTTATTAGGAAATTCTTTTGCTAAATCATCAGCAATGACCTATTCAGATGTTCTAATTTTATATATGAGCAGTGTTTCTTTTAGTCTTAACTCTGGGCCAAACGTTATGGACATGTTCTTGACTAGTCTGATCCCGTTATCATATTACTCTTTCTTCGTTATTAAGCACTTTTCCAGTATTGACATGTTACTTTTGATGTTTTTGTTGACAGGGTGTGCAGGGCATGGATTCATTCCACATGTCATCACAATTGCAGCAGGGGAAGTAAGTGCACTTTGGAAATCTGACCCTTACATATCTTTCTTAGGACATGTTTAATATGTTCCTTTACTCCTGATGCAGTGAAATTTCTGGAACAATATATAGACACCACGGCTGTAAATCCTGAAATAAATTAGGACCACTATTACTAGTTTGTTTTTTACTCATATGGATCATGGACTGTGCTGCAGTATGATAATTTTAACTGATAAAACAAACTATACCTAGACATCATGACTTGCCTTTTCCGATTGCAAGGGTTTAGATTTGGAGGGGTTTTCACTTGTCATTAAAAAGTGGTTGTCATACTTCTGAGCAGTTATGCTCTTTCTTAATGAATGTGTATGCTCATAAACAGCATGAAGTAAATTGTTTTACATATTATATTCCCAGGGACAAACTGTCGTTGCTCAGTATTCTTTACCGTATCAAAGCAGAAAATATCTCGCTTTGGGGAGCCTTGCATAAACTCTTAATTTTTGGGTCATTGAGAGTATTTTAATGGTTAGTTAGGTAGTGTATGACTGAAAATACATTCCTTTTTTATAATACTATACATAAATATCGAAGAAAGTAGAACTTATCACCTTTCCTGTTTACTGAGGCTTTTGCTGCAATAACTGCAAATTAGCAAGTAGATTTCTTAGCAAGAAGTGTCATCTCAGGCAAAAACTAAATCATGCCAAAAGGGAATTGCAAGAAGAACCTTTTAATATCGCTAAGTAGATTTGTGGTTGGGACATTGAACATCAACTTCATGGCTTTGAGAATTACAGAGCCAAGGGGACTAAGAGTAGGGCATGAATCAATTCAAATAAGGACTGATACTATGCTAGGACAATGTAGTTTTACCACTTGAAACTGAACATGCGTTAACAAAATTCTCATACTTAAAAACCGAGATTGGGGTTTGACAAAAGATCAGGACAACATAAAGACATTTTATGCACATTTTCAAAGTTGTTTTCTTCTAGTGGTTGTGACACCTTTGATTGTCTTGCTGCTAAGAAGTTCATCACTGGATTTCTTCCTTGTAAAATCCCTATGTTTGGGTAGTCCTTTTGATCTTGACCTTTTGACAAACACGAATTGTTTGAGAATTTACAAGACATTGCCAAGGGAAAATCGGATGGGTTGCTCTGTGAGTTTTATTTGGCTCTTCATACTGTGATTGACAATGATCTTTTCTGGCTGTGCCAAGAGGCTTTTAATGCAAGACACATTTGGGATCAAGTCAATGCAAGCCTTATTAAGTTGATTCCTAAACAGATGTGAAAGGATACAGTTAGCACTTGGTGCCCAATCACATTGGTTAATGTTTTCACATGTTATCTAAAGGTCTTGCACTTGCATCAAATATACGGTTATCAATTTTTTTCGGCCTACGGGAAACAATTTTTATTAAGAACTTAGGGTTGCCAGAATTGTTCAGCATAAGCAAATGGAGTTTATTAATTGTTGTTTCGTCTCAGAAATCTTATCACAACCTTGGAAATTCCTGACAACAAGGAAGCATTAGAATTTAACTCAAAAATGTACGAAACACTTTATGTGCTAGTACAAATGACCATTTGATATTATAATATAGAGGTTGAGGGTGAGGTGGTCTAAACTACCATAGGCAACTTAGGGTGCTGTATGACAATGTCATGCAGGATGAGTAACTTGGAGAGTGATATGTGTATTGTGGGTAGCCTACCTTGACCTCTTGCTGTTGTATTTTGCTGCAGTATCACTAATATATGTGACATTTATTATTCTCTCCAAGATTGCTCGTCTATTATTGTGTTGTGTGTGCACCCTATTACCCACCAAAAGTGGGGACCCCTAGGAGAGCTTTTTCCCTACTCATCTTTTTCCAGTCGACAACCCTTGAGAGCCACCTTGTAGCCGATGTGATGTGCCACTTTATCTCTGCTCCCTACATCAGTTGTATGTTTTCTTGCCCATCTATCAAGAGCATATGTTAGAAGGTGGGCAATCCGATCCAAAAGATATGTTTTTCATTGTGCAATCGGGTGCTTATGCTTGTTTTTCATTTGGGCATTTTGGGCATGGATTATTGGGTGACTTGGAAGGAAGGGCTTTGACCGTGGTTGTGTTCCCTCATCTTAAATGGGGGGTTAATCTTCAATCCTAGTGTTGTGGGATCTCCCGTATTGGCCTATGGCTTTAGGAAAGACACTACTTGGGAAACCTCGATTTTGGTAGCGTGGTCCCATTTTACCCTTCCACATTTTTCACTCCCCTTCGGAGTCCGCACATTACGAGAGCCCTTTTCACCATTTCCTTTCTCTGGGTCCACAGGGCTCTGGTACACCTCCTTCCCTTTTTCACCTATTTGGGTTGGGCCTACAAATGTTGTTCAATAGGTTGATGCAACTAAAAAAAAGGTAAAAGCATATCATTGCCACAAGCAAGAAACAATAGAAAAAAAAAAGATCATAAAATGCAAAAGATGGTTGAGACATTTGATATAACACGTGGGCAAAAGCCAAACATGAGCTCTACCCCTTATCATGGCCATCACCATGGTTTCGAGGGCCCATGAATGCCCCTTACATCATAGAGGAACCCATGCATGTCCCCAACCCCTGGTGGGTGATGAATTGCCCCACCTTAAGGGGGTAATAACTTCTATACATTGTTCACAACATGCTCGCATTTCTTGGAGCCCCGAGCAGTAATACAAAGAAAAATCAAGAAAAAGCAAAAGGAAAATAAAGGAGGATGGAAAAACAAAGGCTAGGGTAATTCATTTATCCATGATTGCTCCCTCTTTACATCTATATACTCAATATATGGACTTCGCTCATTATTGCTATCATTTTTCCCATGGCATTTGGTCTTGAGACCCCTTTGTCCCCATCTATTTCATCATCATTCATATGACACCTATTAATTGAAGGATGTACTAGGGACATGTCTTCCCCTTAGAGGCTGGGAACACCTAATATGATTGTTTATTAGCCACTCCTACCTAGGGAAGTAACACTATTACGTGATCAAAACCCCAAATTTGGAAGAGAAGCCCCATATGAAGTCTCAATTTGCCCTTGACTAACAAGCTTGGTTCACTTAGATGCACTAATGATTAATTGTACCTAATGGTGAAGATGCAACACTGGACATTATGTGTAATTGGCAAGTGGTTTCATTATGGGTTGGGTAACTTAGTTGGGGCCTAAGTCCACTGGAGGAGCATATGACACACCACAGGTGCAGTGTTGAGAGCTATAGGACTCTTATTACATGCAGAGCATTGTTCCATTCTGTGGGCATCTACAACACCCCCAATAGTTTGCAATTTGCTCCACATTATTCATGAGATGATGCACTTGGACCAGCATGCCCCAACAGGCTTAACATTGACACATGGTTTAGTAGTTGATCTGAGGCTCATATGAGGTTGTCTCATCCTTTGAGATGTGGGAGCACTAACACCATACTCTGAGCCCTTAACTTTGGAGTAGAACCAGGCTATTCTATCACCAAGAGATCCATGAGACCTATTGTGTGCCCTAAACACAAAACTGGGGTCCATTGGATGATTTGCATGGATATCTGGGGGCCAACCCCTAGAGGATGATTTTGGAGCCTGTTACCGCTCAATCTAGCAGGGGTCCTAGGAGGGGTTCCAAAGGGACAACTGTTAGACAAAGTGGCAACAATGGGACAAAGACCCACTATCACCCTAGTCAATGTCCCCTGCTCCTTACGGACTTTCATTGATGGGAGGAGTCCCGGTATAAGGGAAATCACTAAGAATGGTATATCAATGATGGAGAGATAGTGATTTCAAGAGCACATTCAACAGAGAGACTCAAATGATCGGGGTTGCTTGCTCAAGAAGCAAGATGTATGGCTCTCCAAGAAAGGTTTAAAGGGAAGCCTAAACCTAGGGAAGAGAGATATTACTTGATAAGGGATGCCCTGGACCTAAGATTCCTAAAGGAAGAAGGGTTTCTAGGTGGCCTTTTGAAATGATAAATTAAAGAGGTATGGGACCATAAAGAAGCCCGAGTGGACCTAAATAAGGTTAAGTGTTTCAGATGAAACTTGCACAAAAAGGTCATGACCAAGTAAGGGAGGAGAGAAGGATCAAAGAAATTAGATTTGACTTGAGTAATCAATACAATGATCCTTGATGAAGCCACTAACCAAGTAAAACCTAGGGACATAAACAAAATTGGAGCTAGGGCTCGAGATATTTCCTAATATAGCCGTGGGAAATACTTCAAAATTCGAGAGGGCCTAATGTAGTTGTAGGTGAAGTTTCACTCAAAATGGATGGCTACAAAGGATTTCGTTTGATGCCCTAAGAGAGCACTAGGGTTAGGGCTTAGAAAGAGGGAGGAAAGGTGAAGACAAATATTCATTGAGGTGATCACCAAGCATAAGATCAGTGCCTTAGCTTGTTGGGAGAATCGAGTCAATGTGCTTTCAATCTTTGGAGTTCTTTTACCTAATCAAGGAGTCCTTTAACAGCTTCGTATGGCCCTAAGAGGTAGCAACTAGGTCAATAAAAGAGTTTATACTTCTTGTTGTTGAATTTGATGGCTTATCATGGTAATTATGGAGATAATTTACTCTTAGGTGTTGAGAAATCTAAGGGCAACTAGATTAGATGATTTTTCTTACTTTGATAACTGCTTGTGATGTATTTTACTTGACTTTGTCAGGCTAGGAGGTAACTCCTCAAATCAATTGTGTTTCTTCATTAAGATTGCTCATGGATATATATAAGGAGGGAGAGACTCTTGGGCTTCACCTCCTAGTGTCTCTTCATATTCCTATTCTCCATTATTTACTATTTACATTATTTACAAATATTCACCCAATCCTAATGATTAGGTGTCAACATCCCCCCCCTTTAATCTGAAGGGATGTTGGTGAGTCCAAGCATCGTTCTGAAACTTTCGAACTTTTCTCTTCCAAGAGCTTTGGTGAAGATGTCTGCAATTTTCTCATTAGTGGAACAATGGCATAGATGGATTGGCTTGGCCTCAACATGATGTCGAATTAGATGGTATTTTGTATTGATGTGCTTTGCTCGATCATGGAACTTTGGGTTCTTGGCCAACTTTTTTGCAGAAGTGTTGTCAATAATGAGTGGAGTTTAATGCACTTGTTTCACCTGCAAATCTTCTAGAATTTTCTTGAGCCACACAATTTCCTTTGTTGTCTCAGCTGCTGCCACATATTCTGCCTCTGTTATGGCATCTACTGGAACTGATTGTTTGCGTGATCTCTGAGAGGTAGCTCCTGATCCAAGACTCATAGCATAACTTGAAGTAGATACCCTAGTTTCTTTGTCTCCATCGAAATCTGAATCAGAGTATCCTATCAAGCTGAAGTTGCCCACTTGTGTATACTTGAGTCCAAAGTCTTGGGTTCCCTTCAAGTACTTTAGAACTCTTTTTGCATCAGACCAATGTCCCTCACAAGGCTTTTGCATAAACCTGGAGAGGATTCCAACAACAAATGAAATGTCCAGTCTGGTAGTAGTCAGGTAGTTGAGACTTCCTACAAGCTGTCTATACTTTGTTGCATTCTCAAATTCTTTTCTTTTAATGGATGTGAGCTTTAAGTTTTGTTCCATTTGAGTAATCAAAGGGTTGCATTCAACCATGCCAACCTGTTCAACAGATCTCTAGTGTACTTCTTTTGAGAGAGGAATATAGACTTTGGATGTTGAGTTACTTCAATGCCAAGATAGTAGTGAACATAGCCCAAGTCAGTGTGACCATGTTCTTGAAGTGCAATATTGTTCAACAGATGATCAAGTTGCAGACATCTTTACAAAGGCTCTCACAGAGGCGAAGTTTACTAAACTTCGATTTATGGTTGGAGTTCAGGAAGTTGTCACTAAGGGGGGATAGGATCTAGTGCCTCCTTCCTTCTCCTATTGTGTCATATTTGTAAATCCTTCAATCCTATCCCAAGTTGTTCTTAAGGGGGGATGTTAGGATATTGCGACACATAGGAATAGTTAAGTTCAACTTGGTCTAGTATAGAGTTAGGTATAGAGTTAGGTAAAGTGTGTTTCTTTACCGTTGTACATTTTGTAACTTACAATCCGATGGTCACGATATGTAGTGATCCGACGGTTCATTCTCTCCTCGGTATTACCTACACTTGATCCGTGGCTTGACACCCGATTGGTCCATGAATTCTATTTAAAGCGCATGGAGGGTCATTTGTAGGTTAACCGTTCACGAGAGAAGCTTATGTAAATTTTCATTCTTTTATTAATAAATTGCCTGAAGTGGCCGCGTTGGCTCAGGCCTTGGACTGTTTCCCTCTTTGAGGGTTTTAACCACGTCAAAATACTGGTGTATTGATCTGTGATCTATTTGTGAGCGGTGTCCTTTTGCTGTTCTGTCTGAGGAACTTACCTTGTAAATTCCTACAGTTAGTCATTTCAAAACCTTTCCTTAATTCCTTTTATATGGATGCAATGTAGCTCTCATTGTTCCTTGTCATCAAAAGATCATCTACATATACCACAAGATATACAACTGTTTTGCCAACTTTCTTGACAAACAAAGTTGCATCATCAAGATCATAATGGTTGAAGTTGAGTTTTAGAAGATGCTCAATTAACTTTTCATACCAGGCTCGCGATGCTTTCTTGAGGCCATACAAGGATTACACAAGCTTGCATACCTTGTGTTCTTGGCCCTTCACAACAAATCCTTTTGGCTGACATAAAAACATTCTCTTTCAGATCTCCATTCAAGAAAGTAGTTTTTACATCCATTTGATGGACTTTCCAACTGTTTTGAGCTGCCAAGGCAAAGAGTGTCCGGATGGTAGCCCATTTTGCTGTTGGGACAAAAGTCTCTTCATAATCGACCCCTTCCTTCTGTGCAAAACCTTTTGCCACAAGCTTGGCTTTATGGTTGTCAAGTGCGCTATTAGCTTTATACTTGTTCTTGTAGACACACTTGCAGCCAATTGGTTTGGTTCTCAATGGAGGATCAACCAACTTCCAAGTGCCATTCTTTATCAAGGCATCATACTCCTTTTGCATCGCCTCTTTCCATTCATCATGAGAAGCGACTTCTTTGAAGGAAGTTGGTTCAAAATCTGTAGACAAATTCAGTTCACAATCATAAGAAACATCCATCATTTACATGACCTCCATTTTGCCTGGTTGAATTTCTTGTTTCTATCTTTCCAACCTCATTAGAATGAACACTTTCAAGTGTCTTTGTCAACCATTTTCGAGGACCTTTTTGAGATGGCCTAGGTTGCTTAGTTGACTGAGTTGGGACTGAATCAAGATTGAGTCTCCCAATTCTGTCAATCACATCACTCAAAGTATCATCAGTGGCTGGAGCAATGAATATCAAACTTTTCTCCTTGAGAGTGTTTGCCCCCTCGACTCTGAAATTTCTTCTTCCCTTCCTCTTCGACCACCTCTTCCTCTAGAAGAATCTTGAGCATGATTCTTCTCTCTATGTGCAAGACACAACTTCTTCTGAAGACTCTGGAGCTATCTTTTTCCCTAAAGCTTTCTCTCTCTTAGCAAATATATTCACAAGGGAGTCAAAGGTAATCTCTTTGAGGTTTACACTTGCTTGCAATGGTTCAAGATAATTTGAATAAGTGGGATATAGTGCCTTGACAAAAGCTACGAGAGGAATGTCTAGTTGAACATCAGTGGTTTTGATATCATGCATAATAGATCTTACTTCTGATGCTAAAGCAAGAGGATCATCATTTTTCAATTCAAGGCTGAACAATTTAATCATCAATTGGACAACTTCAAGTTCAAAGTGTGAGTCATAGAGTTCCTTCAACTTTTGTAAGACTTCAAAAGCATTTGAAAATGGTGAAATATGGCGACTCACCTATTTCTTTACAGATGCTGCGATTTGTTGAAGAATCTAGGGCAGTTATAGTTAGTGAGATTCTTCTTAGCTTGATAACTATTTGTGAGGTGTTTTTAACTTTTCTTCAGTCTTCACTTGTTATTATTAGAATGTGTCTTCTTAGTTCATCAAATAGCTACCAAAAACAAAGAGACGAGAACACGAGGTGTTGGCATGCTACTAGGGCCAAAACCTCTCCCTCTTGGAGAGGAAAACCTGCACAAAATTCTTCTTAAAGTGATTCCAATTGATGAATACCAAGACCACAATCCTTGACCTGCTAGGCCATTCTAAGATCAAGACACCAATCCTCTTCTAGCTGTGAGATCATCATTACTATTGCAACACTGAAGTCAACTTTACTACATTACTGAGATTGCCATTACTGCTGTAGTACCAAGGCCATTACTTCTTCTTTATTGAGATCTTTGTTAAGATTATGACCTGAGGATCATGACTGAAATTATTATCACCACCATCTAGAACACTTGCTGATATAGAGTGTAACCTTGTTATATATATGCCGAGTCTCTAGCTATGTTTCCTTCATGTATTGAGATCTTCGTTGTTATAGGTATGTTGTGACTGTTTATTATGTCGAGACAGAGTATCATAGTTGAGTTACATCATAACGAATACGCTGTGATCATAATTATTCCAAGACTGTAATTATGCCGAGAGAGAAACTATATGAGTTATACGTTAACTCAGAGATAATGCTGAGATTGTAATTGCGTTGAAACTGTGATCACAGGAATGCCGAGACAATGTATTCTCTTCGTTCATCGAGACAGAGTATCCACCGAGATTGTATGCCGAGATACTACACTTCGTGGTGCTTACCGAGACTTAGTTACGATGAAGTCATTGAGATTGTATTTATGTCATCCATTCAAAGAGCTTGATGCCTTCTGAGATTGCGAAATCATTCTCACTGTAATTGTCTTTTAATAGTCCGAGATCTTGTAGCTGTACCCGCGAAGATTCTTAGAGAAATCTGAGTTATGTCGTTTCTCTTTTGCGCTGACCCTATTGAGTATATATAGTGGTCTGTCCTATGGGTAAGCCGACTTGAGTTCATGAATAGATATGTCACTTTAACTGAGTCGACATGACTGTTCTTCATTATATATTTTGAGACCAACTTAACTGATTTCTTCATCGTTTTGCAGGCAAACTTTTTCGTGCTTGTCTTGGAGGATTGTGCTTGTCTTGGAGGGCTGTTCTAGGCTTGTATACATTTTACATATGTGCTCAAGAAGAGCTCTTTACATGTCTTTGACTCTTTGAATTTCCTAGACCTATGGAATGAGCAAGAAACTCATTCTTATAATTTACAACAATAATGTTTCCTTTTCTTGACAAGTACAAAGATCAAAATTACATTTGTAAATGCTGAACCTAGTTACACTTTCTTCCACGCAATCAAGGCATAGGCTTTGCTGTTCTTGTCTTCCCAAATGGTGATCTCCTTATCTGAGGCAAGGTTTGTAGGTTCATTATTTCCTTTTTTGACACAAACTCCTTTCCACAACTCATTGAAAATGAGAGTGTGTTTTATCTTCCTTGACCATTCAGGATAGTTTTCTTTGCTAGAGAGAACTGCTCCAACTATAGAGATCAATCAATGCATTTAAATATGTGTACTGTGTAAAAATTGCTCTTTTACTGGAAAAAAATGCATTTTTGGTAGTAATATGTGTAAAAAAAATGCACTCTGATATATTAAAACAGAGGTATTATGTGGGGGAGGTGGTTTATGGGGAAGAGTTTATATGGACAATGTATAGTGGGAGCGGGGTGTATATGTGGGGGAGGTATTATGGGGGAGGTAACATATATTTGTGAGGGGGAGTATATGGTGGTGTGGTAGTGTTTAAACAGTGGTATGGTAGCATTAAGAGTGGACAACGTTAACTATGCAACAGACTTCAAACAGGAGTACAGGTATTAAGAGCGGCCAACGGACAACGTTATATGTCAGCGGGGACAATGGTATGGCATCATTCAAACAATGGTATGGTGGTATTTGACTGAGTGGAGATTTTAACTGAGCGGTGGTATGATGGTGGTATTTAACTGGAGCGGTGGTATGTGTATTATGCAATGGCACAACGTTATATATATTATAATGTTAATTATGTAGGAGCAACATTAACTATGCATTCATTCCACAAATCAACGACATATGCCATTCAATGAAGCAACGTTACCATGTCTTAACGGAGAAGCATTACCATGTCATTCCAAAAATAACACAATGCACCATCTATTCACCATACACCATCCAAGCAGTGAATATCGAATTACAATGTTCAAAAATTACTCACAGAAGTGAGGAATTACGACCATAAAAAAAATTTATCTCACCAAAAAAAAAGCATTCAACACATACACCGGTCTCTGTCTGATATACAATCTTCAAATAAGTTTCAACGCAGAGCCTTCAAGTCAACATACCTCAAATTTGGTCGGGCTTGCAACATCGCACAACAACATCGTACCAGTTTCCAGCCACTGTGATTGCCAGAGTTGATGCACACCAGCATATTCAATGAATACACATGCAGAATATATAGATAATCAATGAATGTATTGAATTGATTTACAATGAGCAGTAAAGCTCCTTAAATAATACCATTGTATTTACAAAAACAACAAGTTTCTACTAAGAAAGTAGAAACAACAAGTTTCTACTAAGAATATAGAAACAACAAGTTTCTAACATGAAACTGCTAATTACAATCATAGATGAGCATTAAACACTAAAATAGCATTATGCTAATACCCTCCCTTAATGCTCAATCTATTTACAACACCTATAGACCCTCTGAATTTTACAAACTTATCAGGACCAAGAGGCTTGGTGAAGATGTTAGCTGGCTGCTCCGTTGTGGGAACATACAACAACTAAATGGATCTGTCTTCAACAAGCTGGCGAATGTAGTGACAATGAGTTTCCACATGCTTTGTTCGTTCATGGAAGACTGGATTCTTGGCGAGTTTGAGCACTCCCTGATTATCACAGAACAAGGGAGTAGGACCTGCCTGGGAAACATGCATATCCACAAGCATATGTCGAAGCCAAACTGCCTCGCAAGATGCCTTAGCTGCTCCCCGATACTTTGCTTCTGTCGAGGAGAGAGCCACTGCCTGCTGCTTCTTACTAGCCCATGTGACAGCACCGGATCCCAGACTAAACACATACCCAGTTGTAGATTTACGGTCATCAACCGAACCAGCCCAGTCTGAATCTGTGTAACTACTAACCATTGAGTGTAGAATCTGAACTCTGAGTGTACAAAAGTCCATAATCAGGAGTGCCTCTTACATAACATAGCACACGCTTTGCTGCTATCCAATGATCAGCCTTAGGAGCTGACATGAAGCGTGAAATATAGCTCATTGCAAAACTGATATCAGGTCGAGTGGCAGTAAGGTAGATGAGGTTGCCCACTAACTGCCTGAATATAGTTTCATCCACAAATGGTGAGGATGATTGAGCTGAAAGTTTGACCCCTGGTTTTGTAGGAGTCGTGGTAGGTTTGCAATCTTGCATTCTGAACCTGTCCACAAGATTTCTGGCATACTTGGACTGAGAGAGAAAGATGTTGTTCTCAGTCTGCCAGACTTCCACCCTTAAACAGTAATGAAGAAGTCCCAAATCTGTCATATCAAAAGTGTTGCACAAATCCTATTTGATCCCATGGATCAAATGTGCTGAACTGCCAGTAGTGATAAGATCATCCACATAGACAACCACAAACAAAATATCATCACCAGTGTGTTTGATATATAGGTTTGCATCATATGGACGCCGCAGAAAACCATGATCTGTTAGGTACTTATCATTTTCATTTACCAAGCCCGAGGGGCTTGTTTTAGACCATAGAGTGCTCTGACTAATCTACAAACTTTCTGTTCTTGACTGGCAACCTTGAATCCTGGAGGCTGCGTCATGTAGACTTCTTCCTGTAAGTCACCATTCAGAAAAGCACTCTTTACATCCATCTGATGGACTTTCCAACTGAACTAAGCTGCTAAGGCAAGGACAAGCCGTATGGTACTCATCTTGGCTGTAGGAGCAAAGGTCTCCTCATAGTCTATGCCTTCCTTCTGTGAGAATCCTCGAGCAACAAGGTGAGCCTTATACTTGTCGAGGGTCCCGTCAGCTTTGTATTTCACTTTATACACCCATTTGCAGCTAATGGGCTTCTTCCCTGTAGGAAGATTAGAAAGGGTCCAAGTGGGAGTCTTCTGAAGACTCTGGAATTCTGCTTCCATAGCCTGTTCCCACTCAGGTATACCCTTAGCCTCTAAATAGGTTTGAGGCTTAAAAACACTGTGTAAGTTAGCCATAAGAGCAAAATTTACTGTAGGCTGTTGTTTGCTCTTATTTCGGGAAGTTCTACCTTCAAGGAGCTCATTATCCCGGAGATCACCAATAGTTTTAGCCCACCATTTAGGCCGAAGAGTAGAAGAACCAATATCAGGAGTTGGTGGAGGAGGCTCAGGAATAACAGGAGCAGCAAGAGGAGGATTATTTTTCGGAGGAAGCTCAGGTATTGCATCATCAAATACTGATGTTGCGTCATCCCTCCCATCAGGTGGACCTAATGGAAGAAGAACACTGTGAGGCTGATCCTCGGAACACTGCTCAGAGGGAGGAGACTGAAAGAACCCTCTGTCTTCATCAAACACTACGTCCCGACTGAAGCTAAGACGACCAGCATCTATATCTATCAACCTATAGGCCTTGTGGTGATCACTGTACCTTGTCATCATGAGTTTTTGGCTTTTGGAATCCAACTTAGACCGCTTAGCAGCTGGAATCCAAACATATGCAACTGAGCCAAACACTTTGAGGTGACTGATCTGAGGCTTACGTCTAGACCAAACCTCTTCTGGAGTCTTCCCTTTAACAGCCTGAGTAGGGGATCGGTTACTTAGATAGACAACAGTAAACACTGCTTCAGCCCAAAATTTGTTCGGAACACTTTTGTGTTGTAACATGGATCGAGCCATTTCAACAACCGTACGGTTGCGACGTTCAACAACACTGTTCTGCTGAGGAGTGTAGGGTGTAGTTAACTGGCGTTTGATGCCATGGGTATCACAAAAGTTGGAGAAAGTAGAAGAACAAAATCCCCCCTCGTTATCTGTCCTAAGAGTTATGATATTACATTCAGACTCTTTTTCAACTAAGGACTTAAACTTCTGAAAGATACTAAATACATCAGATTTATATTTTAGAAAGTACACCCACATCCTTCTACTGAAATCATCTACAATAATCAAAAAATATTTGCAACCAGTAACAGAAGATGTATTCATAGGACCACAAATATCAACATGAATTAATTGGACTACCTTAGATGCGCGCCAAGATTCTCCATCCTTGAATGGAGACCGATGTTGCTTGCCAGTTTGACAGGGGCCACACATGCCCAATTGCTGAGTCTGAATATCAGGTAACCCTGACACAAGTCCTTCCTGAGATCGCTGAGAGAGATACTGAATGTTTAGATGCCTATAGCTTTGATGCCACAGAGTGCTGATGGGAGAAACACGAGTTGCTAGAGCCACTTCTGGAGAATCACCAGTGTCAAGAAGCCTGTATAGGCCGTGATCCTCTAGGCCAACTGCAACTGTAAGACGAGTTTCCCTGTCAATAATGGAGCACTTGTGTGCACTGAACACCACATCGAGCTGAGGAGAGTTCCTCATAATTTGGTTGATAGGCAACAGATTAATTTCCATACCAGGAACATAGTACACATTCAGGAAGATGAGTGTGCGTCCACCAGACTGGATCTGAACTGTACCCTTGCCAACCACTGTGTACTCCTCACCTCCACCGAATACCACAGAATCACTGAAAGATGAGAAGTCAATAAACCAGTCACGACTATGAGAGAAATGACGTGATGGACCAAAGTCAATGTACCAAGCAGAAGACGGGGCATGATCTGAGGACCTCTTAGCCATAAAGGCGTAAAAAGCAGATTTCGTCTGTTCGGAATGTTCTGCAACATTCGCTGTCTGATGAGACCCTCCCTGTTTCTTCTGTTCAGAAGCAATCCTCTATCGGCAATCTTTCTTCATGTGGCCGAACTTGTGACAGTAATTACACTGCACATTTTTCTTCTTAGCGGGATCAGAAGGCTGAGAAAAACCTTTCTGCTGAAAGGACTGAGAGGACTGATATTTGGCAGCAAAAGCATTTTCTGAGGAGGCTGATGAAGCACTATTACCAAACTCCTGTTTCCAACGATCCTGCTGCAAGAGTTTGGTGCATAACTCCAGAAACTTCAGATCAACATTAGTGGTGGTAATGTTGAGTGTTTCTATGAAGTGTTCATAAGGTTTTGGTAGACTTTTCAGAGTGATGACTACCATATCTTCTTCCTCCATGGTCCGACCAATGGCTTCGAGCTGATCTTGAATGTCTTTAATCTTGTTAAGATGTTCCTGTAAAGACATATGTTCGTCCATCATGATGGAGAACAATTGATTCTTTAGAAAGAAAGCTCTGCTCTTGTTGGATGTTTCATGCAATTCCTTCAAATGTTGTTAGATTTCGGCAACTGTCTTGTCGGAAGGAATCTGTGGTAACTGATCATCAGTCACAGAGAGTTTGAGAAGCATAACAGCCTCTCGATTTCGATCATCAAACTTATCTTGATCTGTACTGGATGTACCAGGATGGAGCTCTTTGCCCAAAACGAGTTGGTCAAGACGCCTATATTAAAAAATGGTCAACATTCTCTGTTTCCAGATGTTATAATTGGTGCCATTAAAGCGATGACTGCCTTCCCACATCATATTGGTTAGCGAAGCCATTTGCATGTTTCCCAAGACACAAAAAACACCAAAGAAATCCGGCACGGATTTTAATGCCGATGCTGGCTGATTCAGACAAAATTTGACAGGTGCTGGTGCAAATAGAAGCAGAAATCGCTCTGAGAGGCTTAGGCAGGGAGAAATTTGGAGAATATTTGTATGCCCAGAAACTAACATGTAAAAAAAATCTATATTTTCTGAAGAATCAAAAAATATATATACTGAGAAATTGATACGGGCAGGTTACCAGCAAATTCGTGGTCTCCACAATTACTTCTCTATGCAAAAAAAGAAGCTATATAACATACCAGAGTTAACTGTCCCCCAAAAACTACATAACCCACTAGGATGGGCCCATGTGTTATCACGTTTGGTTTCAAAATCTTCAGATTGACAAGATTCGATGCCTTTGAGAACGCTGCCATGACAACTCTGCCACGACAAGCGACAATGACGACAGAAAGGACCCCGATGAAGATTCGGAATTCGAGTCAGGAACTTGCTGTGCCTCCGACAAATGCCCTGTTGTTAATGAGTTGCGTTGCAGATCGTCGTGGTGCAGTACTAGACAGAAGACTGTTTTCCGGCTTGACGCTGAGCACGGTGCCCCCGAGGCGTTTGATGGCTATCAGCCTCGGTTATTCGGTGGTGGATAAGGCGGTGCTGCGAGGACAAGTTGGGCGGTGGGTAAGCTGGGTAAGCGGTCACGGGGCCTGCGTTAGCCGCCCTGTATGAACCTGCCGGATACGCTGCCACGGGCTTAGACTTGCCCGCATCATATGACCCTGCAGGATATGTAATAGTGTCGGTCTTTGCCGCAAAAAAACGTCAGTCTCGTGATGGTGATGTTCGTGGTGTTTTTCACCAACAACCCACACTTGTGGAACAAATCCGGGGTTGGACGCCATGGTAGAGGGTGACTTCGCCGATTTCAGATCCGTCACTCCGGAAGTTTATAGTCAACACGAACAACGTAAAAATCCACACGGTAACAAAAATCAAGTTTGAATAGCGTCAAACAACGTGCGGTCCAATGAGGCTAGATGAGAGTAGTTCAAGCCTGGCCAGCACGAAGCACGAGGGGAGTGTATCAAGTCTCTCGAATGACACCAGAAACCCTCACGAAACCACCGAAGAACAACTCAAATAGCGAGAAAGCACGCACTTAGATGAAACAATGGCATCTGCAATGATGCAACAATTCAAAACCTAAAGAGCAAATTCTAAATGAAGCACAAATTTTTTCACACAAATGAAAAATTATTTCGAAAAAAATACCCGTGCTTTGATACCACAATCAATGAATGTATTGAATTGATTTACAAGAGCAGTAAAGCTCAATAAATAATACATCTGTATTTACAAAAACAACAAGTTTCTACTAAGAAAGTAGACACAATAAATTTCTACTAAGAATATAGAAACAACAAGTTTCTAACAAGAAACTGCTAATTACAATCATAGATGAGCATTAAACACTAAAATAGCATTATGCTAATAATAGATACCTACAATAATGCACCGAACAACATTCAATCACAACACCACAAATATTTAATGCACAAAGAAAAGCTACAACTCCTTTCAACACATGGGAACCAACAATCATATGCACTAGCAGAGGCTTTAGTGTACAATGTTTAGGTTTCATATGCAAGTCACTCTTCAAAGTAGAGATTTGGGACGCAAAGATTATGCATGGCAGGACAAACTTTTTGTCAAAGGAGAGGGGTAGAGGATAGACTGCAGAAAAAACGACAGAAGGGAGTTACAAGGGCAGAAAGGGATGCCAAAAATGGAGCTGGCTATTGTTGACACCTAATCATCAGGATTGGGTGAACAAATATAATTGATGTAAATAAATAATAAGAAATATGAACAGTC
Source organism: Pinus taeda (assembly GCA_000404065.3). Taxonomy (NCBI): domain Eukaryota; kingdom Viridiplantae; phylum Streptophyta; class Pinopsida; order Pinales; family Pinaceae; genus Pinus; species Pinus taeda. Next base: position 114,352 of record APFE031425884.1, on the reverse strand, counting down.
ATCGGGAGATGAAGTGAACAATCTCCCTCATGTATATAATAAAGACCTACCTGAAGGAATAACAGGAATTAATTTGTGGAGTTATTACCTGGCCTGACATGGTATCAGAGCAGGTTTTATTTTTAGTATTCCTGACTTTGTAACTCCATTTTTCTGCCTATTTTCCTATTCTTCCCATATTTCAGATATGACACCCCTGACTTGGTATTCTCTCTGGGCTCTCTGCCATAATAATTTTTTGCGCCAGAGTGTTGCGTGAGGGAGCGCTGACGCTGCGTTTGGTAGGTCGAGGTTCTAATCCTGCTGCTGTGGATGGTAAGGCACCGTGGCTTTGGACTGGTGCGCATCGAGGCACGCTGGAAAGAGGAATGAGGAACGAGGAACGTTGCCATCTATTGGTATACACCCGCATTGCTCCATACATACATTTACACTTGAGCTTCTGCCATCAAAGTTTGTTGAAACGAGAAACGAGGAACGATGAAACTGATGCACTGTCCATTGAATGTTTGTTACAATATGCATTATTTTTGCGCTGTCCATTGAATGTTTGTTACGGTATGCATTATTTTTGTGCTGTCCATTGAATGTTTGTTATAGTATGCATTATTTTTGCGTTGTCCATATGTGTTGTTTAACATTGTGGTGAATGTTTTCGCTGTCTTACATTGCGGTCTTACACTCAGAGCGCTGTCCATATGTGTTGTTTAACACTGCCCATACATTTATATGTGTTATTTAACACTGATCAGTTTTGAGTATTACGTTGAATGTCTTTGCATTGGGCTTAGAGCGAATGGTGCTGGTGAAGGACCACCATACCTACGTGAAGGACCACCATATGCTTGGTATTGCATAGAATTGGCGTTGAAAATGCTGAATACAGTCAAAAGGAGTTGCTAGATAACATTCTGTGTTTAGATGAAAACATAAGCATGTTAACTCTTGTACAGTTTTGTAGTCTTGGGTATTGACATTTGCTGTCCAGTTGAATTTGTTGTCTAGTCATATCAGAATTATATTTTTTCCCTTTAAGAGTAAAATTTTGCAGCAGAAGTTTTTGTTACAGTATGCATTCAATCATATCCATGGTGGGAATAGTTCTCACTGGCAAGGAGAACTATCTTGAGTGGTCTTGCATGACAAAACACACCCTCATTTTCAATGAGTTGTGGAAAGGAGTGTGCATTGGAGACAGAGACAAAGAACTAGAACAACCTAACTCAGACAAAGAGCTCGCCATTTGGGAAAATAAGAACAACAAAGCTTATGCATTAATTGCAGTATCTGTAAATGAAGAGGTGAGTCGCCATATTTCACCATTTTCAACTGCTTTTGAAGCCTTTCAAAAGCTGAAAGAACTCTATGACTCACATTCTGCACTTGAAGCTGTTAAACTCATGATTAAACTCTTCACTCTTGAATTACAAAATAATGACCCTCTTGCTCTTGCATCCGAAGTAAAATCTATAATGCATGATATCAAATCCACTAAGGTTGAATTGGATATTCCTCTTATCGCTTTTCTCAAGGCACTTTATCCTACTTATTCCAATTATCTTGAGTCATTGCAAGCAAATGGAAATCTCAAAGATATTACCTTTGACTCTCTTGTGAAAATTTTTGCTGAAATAGAGAAAGCTTTTGGAAAGAAAACAACTCCTGAATCTTCTGAAGAGGCTGTGTGCCTTGCTAATAAAGAAAGGAATCCTGCTCAAGATTCTTCCAGAGGATGAGGTGGTCGAAGAGGAAGAGGAAGATATTTCAGAGGCAGGGGGGCAGATACTCTCAAGGAGAAAAGGCAGATTTGCAGTGCATACGCAGAAAAAGAAATGGATCACATGATGCCTCTACGTGCAAGTTACCTTGGGACAAAATTGAGCAGCAAAGAAATCAACCCAAATGTAAAACTGATGATATAGACAAAGGTAAAACCCCTGAATCCGCTCACTATGTTGTGGCATAATGTAGTATTGGAGTAAATGAAGATTTATTTAATGCTTCACTTGCTTCTTGGAAAAATGATTGGTTGCTTGATTTAGGGGCAACTTGCCACATGACTCATAGAAAAGATTTTTTTGAAGAATTTACTGACAATGTTGATGGAGTAGTATATTTTGCAAACCAATCAAAAATCAAGCCATCAGGGCTTGGCACATTCAGGCTTAAATTGCCTGGTCTTCCTGACTTTCTTCTGCATCATGTTCTATATCTCTCACAACTGAAGAGAAACTAGCTGCCCTTGGTCCACATCCGCCAGCAAGGTCACTCCATTCATATGTTTGATGGCAAGCTTGAGGTGAGAAAAGCATTTGACCACTCACTTGTCATAAGGGGAATAGAAGAAGAAAGGCTTCTCACGCTGCAAGGTACCTCTGCTCGTGCATAACATTTCTCATACAATTCTCATTATGAAGAAGGTACACTTCCATCAAGTTTATTATGGCATGCTAGATTTGGACATTTGAACTATGACAGCCTCCGCTTCTTGAAGAAAAATGGTGTTGTTGGTTTGCCTAAAATTCTTAGGAAATTTAAGCAATTTGATGCTTGCATTCTAGGAAAGCATGGCAAACAGTGTTTTCATGATTCACATTCAAGAGCACATAAAAAACTTGAGCTCATTCATTCAGATTTATGTGGTTCAATGCCTGTTCCTTCTACAAATGGAAATAAATATATGATGACATTTATTGATGACTACACCAAAATGTGTTGGGTTTATTTATTGAAGAACAAATCTGATGCTTTTCAAACATTCAAGAACTTTCATAAATGGATTGAAAATGGTGCACAATCATATTAGGTCTATTCGCACTGATAATGGAAAAGAATATACATCAAATGAATTTGAACACTATCTTCGCCAACATGGGATTAAACATCAAACAATTGTGCCTTATAATCCCCAACAGAATGGTTTAGCTAAAAGAATGAATAGAACAATCTTGAATATGGTACGATCCATGCTTTTTTTCAAAAATGTAAAGATAATGTTTTGGGCTGATGCTGTTCTATGTGCTACATATATAAAGAATAGATGTCCATCTAGTGCTATAAGAAACAGGACTCCTTATGAATTGTGGTATGGACATGTTCCTTCGGTAAAACATCTGAGGATTTTTTGTCCACCTGTTATGCTTTGATACCAAAGGTACATAGAAAAAAACTTGGTGCTAGAAGTTGTAGTTGTATCTTCCTGGGGTATTCAAACACCTCCAAAGCATACCGCCTCTATGATGAAGAAAATAAAAAGTTTGTTATATCTAGAGATGTAATTTTTCTTGAATCATCCAAATCTGACAATGTTGTTGAGCGACAACTTGATCGCTTGGATAGATTCGCAAATGCAAAATCATTTCAAGAATTTGAGAATCAGATTCCACATCTTGAAGGGGGGATTCCTATACTAGATCAACATGTGGAATCTTCTTCTGAAGAATACTCTCCCCCGACTGAAACTCCAACAACGGATGATGCTTTAAGTGATGTAATTGATAGAATTGGGAGATAATCAACGGAGCAGCCTTGACCATCTGAGAAAGGTCTCCCAAAGTGGCTGACAAAGACACTTGAAAGTGTTCATCCTGATGAGGTTGGAAAGACAGGAACTAGAAATTCAAACCTGCAAAATGAAGGTGATGTAGATGACTCTAATTCACATGTTGATATGGATGTTTCTTATGATTGTGAATTGAACTTGTTTACAGATTTTGAACCAACTTCCTTTAAAGAAGCTGCTTCTAATGATGAATGGAAAAAAGCGATGCAAAAGGAGTATGATGCCGTCATAAAGAACGACATTAGGAACCAAACAAATTGGCTGCAAGTGGGTCTACAAGAATAAGTATAAAGCTGATGGCTCACTTGACAAGCACAAAGCTAGGCTTGTGGCAAAAGGTTTTGCAGAGAAGGAAGGGGTCGATTATGAGGAGACTTTTGCCCTCATAGCAAAATGGGTTACCATTCAGACACTCTTTGCCCTAGCAGCTCAGAACGGTTGGAAAGTCCATCAAATGGATGTAAAAACCGCTTTCTTGAATGGAGGTCTAAAAGAGAATGTTTTTATATCCCAGCATGAAGGATTTGTTGTGAAAGGACATGAACATAAAGTATGCAAACTTGTGAAGTCCTTGTATGGCCTCAAACAAGCACCGCGAGCTTGGTATGAAAAACTAATTGAGCATCTTCTGAAACTCAATTTCAAACATTATAATCTTGATGATGCAACTCTATTTGTCAAGAAAGTTGGCAAAACAGTTGTATATCTTGTGGTGTATGTAGATGATCTTTTGATGACAGGGAACAATGAAAGCTACATTGCATCCATAAAGAAGGAATTGGGGAAAGTTTTG
>APFE031425884.1:74120-106742 GCA_000404065.3 Pinus taeda | reverse complement strand
CAATCCTCCATTCTTTCTTCACAACATGAAGACAAGAATGATGTGTCTATCTCTCCCTCTCAACTAGGGAAGATATACTCATTCCTATAAAAGGAATATACCGAAGCTCGCTCTTACCTAGGGGCTTGTCCAAGCTCCCTCTTAACTAGGGACTTGTTACGAACAACCACTATCTACTCTTTAGTGAAGATCATGGTATTATCAGCTGCTTGTAGGGCTCCTCCTTTCGATGTCATGAACTTCATCTTCTTCATTATGGAGCCTTCATCTTCTAGATTTTCTTCATAGGGCATCGACCATCCATCACTTTCCTTTCAACAAGCCATAGTGTTGAACCAATAGTCATGTCATCCTTCTTTGCATTGGAAGGTGATCTTCCAGTCCACATTTGCCTTTTCTTCACATAGTTACCTCTTCCAGGTCATGTTTCTTTTAGGATCTTCTATCCATTCTCATGAGTACTAGTTGTAGGTGACATCTACAACTCTCTTTTGGTAGCCTTGTTTTAACCCAACCACATGTTGTTCAAAAAAAAAAATGAACATCATATCAAAGTTACTTTTTATGATGGCCTTTCATCATGACATCTGCGTCTTGCAACATCAACATCTTGCACATTTGTAAATACACCTCCAAGACTTTCAATTTCAAGGGTCTCCTTCCTTTACATACTTTATCAAAGTATTCATATCTTCTCCATGGAGATGTTATAGCTAATTCTTCTAGTTATCGAATGTTGATCACTTATCTTATCTTACATGACTATAGTTGCATTCTTCACAAATTCTCCTTCCTTTCATCACATATTGCTCCCCAGGAACATCTATGCTTAGTTCCTTCATCTTGTCAACCACCTCATATTCCATATGAGGACATATTATGTTGACTTCATTTTCTCAATATGTGAACTAGTTCAAAGTATATGCCTTGATGCATCTTTCTAAAGGAAGAGATCCTTCTTCTTTGATCATGCTCATAAGATAGCATTCACCCACACTATCTGCAACTATATGATGGCATGACTTAATCTATCAAATATATACATACCTCTTTTCTCCCTTTGGTCATCTAGACTTCCTTCGACAACTTCCTTTCCTTGCTTGAAAGTACTTCAACCATCTTGATATGCTGCACTCCTTTGTCAACATGCCATCATCCTTTTAAATAATGGATTCCACACAAGGTGGAATTATCAACAAGACACTTGCTTCTTCCAAGTAGAGGTGAACCTTCTCATGAAGATTCCAATGGAGGATCTTGATTATCCTCTTATTGCAAATTCTCCTTCCTAATGATGATGATGTATAATGTCTTCTCTATCTTCCATCATGCTAAATAACTTTCTTCCAATCATATATTTTTCCATGCTTTCAATGAGGATACCATGAGCTATTTTCTTTCCATCACAATGACTGCTACAACCATGTAGACTTCTACTTCAAGTATCCTTTCAAGCTTCTATAATGATATCATGAGCCCATTTCTGCTTCAATCGTATGCTTCTAATATGATGCATCTTGTCATACTTACAATGCTTCTTATCTAACAATAATCTTTTAAAAATGGTAAAGGTCTTTTGACCTCCTACTTCTCCTTGCTATGTACCTGAAATGTCTTAATAGTGAAGATCTATCCCTTCTTGGATTTCTTCTCATCAGGTTCTTCTATTTCTTCGATGATATGGGCTTCAATTCTTTCTTTGCTTTTCTTATTGTCCTTCTTGAGATTAGGAGAGTCTCTTTTGAAATGACCATATTCCTGACAGTGATAGCATTGGATCTTTGACATATCGATCTTTTTTTTTTTTTTTGATGACCAAACTTCCCAAACTTTCCTTTTCTCCTAGCCATGGCAGCAAATGCTTGAACTTGTTCATTGGATCCTACGTTGCTTTTTGCCTTCAACCTGGTTTCTTCAATCTTACATAATGACTAGAGTTCACTGAATGGGGTGGCTTCCTTCTTTCATAGATGCTTGATACAAAGTTGGCCCCATTCATCAAGTAGTGCATTGAGCACAACTGTGGTCATTTCTTTGTTAGACATTATTTCCCTCAACTCTTGCAGTTGGTCTCTTATTTGTGACACCCTTATAAGATATGAGGCTATCCCTTCTTCCGTTGATACCTTCATCTTGTATAGCTTGGTTCTCAAAGATAGAACTTCTCCTACAGTGCTTACGGAGAACAGTTCTACTAGCTTATCATATATTTCTTTTGAATCTTCCAGTTTTGCTACATAAGGGATGAGGGAATCCTTGATTGATTATATAAGGATTATTTGAGCCTTTATTTCCACTTTCATATATTTTGCTATAGCTTGAGCTTCTTCTTTTGGTGGTTTAGTGATTGAACCCTTAACATGTCCAACGACTTCATTTTCTACGAGGATATAATCTTCTTCCATGCAAGGAAATTTGATGACCCAACCAACTTGTTGCTCTCCTTGTAGAATGAAGTCATTTTAATAGTGTTGGAAAATCAGAAAGGCAATAAAGATTGTCTAGATCTTGATAATTACTTGTGATGTTTCTTATTATTACAATTCTTTATATCTTCTTTCTTTAGTTCATCAAGCAATTACCAAAAGCAACAATACATTAAACAATGGATACAAGATGTAGGCACATGCCGGGGCAAAACGCCCCTCGAGGGGAAAACCCAGTCAAAGTAATTCTTCCTTTCAATAGTATTCTTTGAGACTCTTCACCCTAGACCAATACCAAACTTTCCCTCCACACCAAGTCAGCATCTAGATGATTGACCTCTTCCCAACAACTTTGACTATGTAGCAGTTAATAGTTTCCGGCAGAAGTCCAACTTGGAAGACTTTGTTTTCCCAATCCATTACACAAAATAGAGAGAGACCCCCACCAAAATTTCGATTTTCCTTGACTCCTTAGGCTCCCCCAAACTTGCATTCACTTCGGCTTCCCAACAACAGACTTTCCCAACTTCTTACTTCGCACTTCTACCTAGCAAACAAATTTTCGCACTTTTTCCTAGTGGTGAGAGAATGAGAAGTGATGCTTCAAATGAATTCGAATTCCTTCTTTTTATAGGCTTCTCGTGGGGTTGAATGGGTCCTTAGGCCGACTTGATCTTCTCTTAGGCCGACATGGTGTGGAGGTTACGTAATTCATATTTGACTCAATACTTAAACTTTTTACATGATTCAAAAGCCCAAGAAGGGTCTCTTTAAATGTTGTACAATAATTCTATAGACTCATAATAAATCCTAGAAGTCCTCAATGGGAACTTTGACCTAAAACATGGTGACCCAAGCATGAAACCCATGCTTTAATAAGTCACAACAATAATAATAATAATTATTTTCTTTATTCTTTTGACAAGTACATTACATAATGACTCAAGTACATTATTGAAGACCAAACACAGTTACATTTTCCAATACTCCCTCTTAACTGTAGAGGTATTCATAATGTACATATACAATGGAAGATCTCAAACTATATGAACCATGAAGAACTTTAGGCACCGCAATGCAATGGACTAGATTCTTGACTAGGGAAATCTATCCAAATATTCACTCAATAGTTAAGGTACCGCAATGCAAAGGACTAGATTCCAGACCAAGGAAATCTATCTAGGTGGGAATAAGATGGACCCAAGATTTCAGCCCCTTTAGGTACCCTTAGACTTACTTTTTAACCATCAACCTAAAAATCCAGGTGTGTATCCAAAAAAGAGCTCTTTGATTAACACCACTTTTCCAACTTCTAGACATCAATACAATGTGTGAGCTAGATTTCCTATAAGGCAGTGCTTCACTCGCAAAGCCTTAACAACCCCTTGATCCAACAGATCAAGAATAACCAATCTCTCCCAATAAAATTGCTTGGTAACCAACATGCTATCAAATCCTTCAAGAGATTCACCTGTACAAAAACAAACCCAATCAATAATGTATTTTCTCATGTACATAATCAAATACAAACCTTTGGGGTTTAACAAACAATACATGTTGCTTCTCAACTTTCGATAGTATGTCAACTGAATCTTTGGCAGAGTATTCCTCAATCATACATTTTTCTTCCTGCTTCATATGCAACAACATTTTCTCCAATCAGATCCTTCTTTCCTTCTTTCAATAGCGTTTCAAAATGCATTCTCAAATTTCCTTCTCCTACTCATGACCTTCACTAAAACATATGTTTTTTAGTCTTGTTCTAGTGCATGACACATGAAGCTGAGAATCATATTTGTCACTCCCTCTTAACCAGAGAGGATCTAATCATTCCTATATAGGGAATATTATCAACCATCCTCTTATCCTAGGAAGATTCCTTCCATTTGAGCTCCCTGATAACTTAGGAATTTCTACTTCTTCTTTTCATCATCAGAGAATATTTCGTGGCTTCCAACTATTTCATGAGAGTTATAATCATCCTCATCATGCTTTTCACATCGATCATCTTCACCAAGTTGAAGATTGTGTACCAACACAGCTTTCTTGTCACATTGAGCATCTTCACCAATTTGACGATTATGTACTTGCATAGCTTGCCTATCACATCAAGAATCTTCACCAAGTTGAACATTTTGTACCTACACAGCTTATATAGCAAGTACAACCAAATCTATAGAAGCATGGAGTCAGCCATATCAAAATCATGGAAGAATTTCATCTTTATACAAATTAGATACCCAGACTTAATTACAGACAAGAGACATATACTCTTCAACATCTTTCTAGGGACTTTGTTATACACCTTAGATTATTTCATAAAAACGTTAATTCCATCTAGGGTTTTAGTGTGTCTTCCAAAGGTATGACATACCTTACTACAACATATATCAAACCCTAGAAACAATTTACACAAATATAGATTTGCAAAGTATATAACAACCTTTCAAAATACATATGTTAGACTTCTCATTAGGGATTCATACAAATCCTAGATTTCATACAAAATAATCAATCAAAGTCAGTCACATCTTAGTCATCAAACTAACCATCTTCAACTAGGGTAAGTTCCAACCCCTAGATTTTCAATCAACCATCAAACAAACACTAACATGATCAACTACCACTAGGGTGAGTTTGCAAACCCTAGATTTTTGAGCAATCATCAAACTCAACCAAAAATTCAAATTTTAACAATCTCTTCACAAATCTCAAATTATCATATAGTCAACACTCATTAGAGATTTCTACTTCGACCTAGAATTCCATTTTCACAAGATCAACAATCTTATACAAATCTCAAATCATCATATTTCAAATATTTTACTTTGACTAAGGTTTAACTCCAAAAACCCTAGAATTCCACTATCTCAACAATCATTAAATAAATAGATCTCAGATTTCATTTCACATTGGGATTTAAGTGCAAATCCCTAGATTTTCATTTCAAAAAATCATCTAATAGATTTCAAAGTGTCACATATACTAGATAATTTTAATTTCATTGGAGTTTAGCTACAACACCCTAGATTTCCATATATCATCATCCTAGAATCTCATACAAGGACTTCCATTAAATCCTAAGACTCATAACCATCAGTTACTAGGTCATCACACATATCTAGGAATTCATAACCATGCATAAGAATATCATATGTCCAATAACATTAATATATTTCCTAGACCAAGCTAGGGTTTCAATAAAAAAGGGACACATATATACATGTGTAGATTTCATCATCATGCAAATATATTTCATATCATGTGTTAGTCAAACCCAACTTCATAAATATCAATAAGAGTTAGACACACAATCATATTGATTACAGTAAGGTTTTATCAAACAAACACACACATACCAATGGAAACATTTCTAAGACAATGTAAGGGTCTTGCTCACACATTCCACCAGACCCCAATGAGCTAGGGTTCCAATGTAGAAACGTAGGAAACCCTACATTACCAAAGACTTCAAAGGTTCCATGATCTTATACCTTATCTCTCAACCCTAACAAGTTAGGATTTCTTGATCATACCAAAATCCCAAACATGACATTGTCAATAAAAACTTCAACTAGCATTTCACAATATCCCTAATCAGCTTTTAGGATTTCAGACAATAGTATACCCTTTGCTTAGGGTTTTTCCAGGACCTGACTAGGGTTCTACATAGTCTATCAAGTATATGAGAAGGATGGGTAGATTTATCAAGAGAATAATCACCTAAACACGAATCACTAAGATTCAATACAACTATTCATAACAGAGTTAGTAATATATCATCAAATGAATAGCCCTTTTAATGAATGTATTCAAAGCATACCTTTGTTTCTTGACTAACCTTGTATTGAGAGAACCTCCTTCTTTCAGATGTTTCCCCAGTCAAGACAATAAAGGGAGAGAGGTGATTAGTATTTCATATAATCAAAACTAAATGAGTACATGAATACAAAACTAAAAAGACATGAAATACTTATCTTCATAAAGAAGGTTGCCACAGTAGCTCATTCTTTAAAATTTATGCTTGGCGAATGTTCTTAATAGTGAACAGCTTCATAAGGCTTCATACATCTCCTAAGAATGATCGATGTTATCCATGAATGGGACAAGATTTTCTTCTATCCCTTCTACCATCAGAGTCATATACAACAATTCTAAATCCATGATTTCACTTTATCGGCATCACTGGCTTCTTCTATAGGCTTCTTTACATTTCCTTTTACCAAGTCCAGCACCTTGTTCTTCTCAAGGATTAGGTCAATCCTCTTCTTCTAGGATTTGAAGTTAGATTCTCCTTCCATTTTGTTCTCACCCTTAATTAAGTTAGACATTCTCCTTGCATATAATAGACTCCTTCCCTGAGATAATACCTATGAATGGATCAAGTGCTTGAGACTGCCTTTTTCTTCCTTTTTCACCAAAGCTCTGATACCATGTTAGAAAATCAGAAAGGCAGTAAATATTTTCTTGATCTTGATAATCACTTTTGATATTTCTTATCATTATTATTCTTTATATCTTCTTTCTTTAGTTCATCAAGAAATTACCAAAAGCAGCAGCACATAAAACAATAGACAGTAGATGTAGGCACATGCCAAGGAAAAGCCCCCCTCGAGGGGAAAACTGAGTCAAGATAATTCTTCCTTTCCATAGTATTCTTTGAGACTCTTCACCCTAAACAGGGACCAGACCTTCCCTCCACACCATGTCAACCTTCCATAATTTCAATCTCTTCACAACAACTTTGACTATGCAACAACTTACAACAACTGGAAACTTCCGACAATAGTGAAACTTGAAGGACTTCGATCTCCAAATATAGAGCACGAAACAGAGAGAGAGAATGACACCAAAAATTTTATTTTTCTTGTCTTCTTAGACTTCCCCAAACTCGCATTCACTTTGGCTTCTCGGAAATAGACTTCACACCTTTTCCCATCTACAAGAGTACTCCGCACTTCTGTCCAACAACAAAAGACTTTCACACTTCTTCCCAGCTACAAGAGAATTTGAACTTGATTAGAGAATGATGCTCCAAATGAATTTGATGTGCTTCCTTTTATAGGCTTCTTATGGGGTTGAATAGGGTCCTTAGGCCACTTGATCTTCTCTTAGGCTGACATGTTGTGGAGGTTACATAATTCACATTTGACTTAATATTTTTACATGATTCAAAAGCCTAAGAACACTCTCTTTAAATGTACAATAACTTTATATATTCAAAATAAATCCTAGAAGTCCTCAATGGAGACTTTGAACTAAAACATGGCGACCCAATCATGAATCCCGTGCTTTAATAAGTCACAACAATAATAATAAAAAATATTTTCTTTATTCTTTTAACGAGTACATTACATAATGACTCAAGTACATTATTTAAGACCGAACATAGCTACATTTTCCAACATCACTTGCATGGAGTATTACTTGGATTGATAGTCAATTTTCCTAGCCTTTCCATTTCCTGGATAACCATGGTGATTGTAGATTTATTTCCTTGTTTTGTTTTGGTTGGTTCTCATGTTTCCTTTATCTTGGGTTGAGTGATTAGTTCCTAGAGGCCCTGGCTAGACAAATTCTTTGGAATCCCTGTAACAACTTAGAATGAGTTACTAGCCATAGAAACCTTGGTTGGGAAAACACTCTAGAAGCCCTTGGTGGGTTGAGTTACTAGTCCTGGGAGCTCTAGTTGGAAAAATGCTCTGGAAGCCCGACAACAGTTGTGGGTTGAATCACTAGTCCTGGAAGCCTTGGTTGGAACAAACGCTCTGGAGCCCTAGAAGGATTGGGTAGAGACCAATCTGATGATGGTTTTGTGATGTCTAGCTGTGAGATGGAATTAGTGTTTGATGGGTTGAGGTGGCTGGCCTTTGGAAGCCCTTGATGGTTTTGGATTGATGTGTTCTATGAGATCCCACATTCATACTTGGAATATGGCACGGGGGTGAATGGTTGAAGAGAGATTTGGCTCAAACATTCTACGGTCTAGTGGAACGTGGAAATCCTATGTCAGGTTTGGATTTTTCATCATCAATATGAGGTTATTTCTTCTTGTATTTATATCACTATTATACTAGTTTATATGTGGATTATATGGTTGTGATTTCCTTGGTATTTATGTTTCTATTATGTTGGATATGTATATGTTTTATGATTGTAGCTATGTATGGCTCTTGTCATGTTTTTACTTTTAAATGGTTGGACAATGTATCTATGACCTAATGGATGAAACTACAACTAATGTTTTGAGGCATTAATTCTTCTTAGCGATTCTCGGCTGAGTATGAGACCCCTATGCCAGGATTTGTTATTCACACATATAGATTACATATTTGGCATATGTTTGATGAAATTCCTATCATGGCTAGTAGGCATCCAGTCAAGGTCTTGTTAAAGTATTTGCATTTGCCTCATTGTTTCCTTGTTATATTTCTATTATGAAGGTGTCATTCAATTCTAGGCAGTGACTTGGGCTCTAGGCCTGAAAAAGTGGCTCAAATCTCAAGGGCGTTGGAACAACACTAAGCAAAATAGTCCCTGGACTCTGGCATGCCTTGTCATGAGAGTGTCCATAGCCTCCTAGACATTGTCAGACCCATAGTATGGGAGTGTCCCGATGTCAAGTGCTCTAATCCCTCAATGGGACTTAGGGATTGGTTACTAAAAATGTTGAGATGGTTATTAGGGGTCTTGTAGCTGATGTCGAAGGTATGTATAATGTGTTTCAGTCGGTTCCACTTCATTAACGTGACTTATGAGTTTGAGTCGTATCACAGTAACTTCTCATCCACTGTTTACCCCATTTGGTCGGTTACTTGAGTAGATGTGGGAGGATAGCATTAAAAAGTGGTGTTAGATCATGGTTCACCACTGGGACTAGATGGGTTGGGTGTTGGTCATGCATTTATGTCAATTTCATGTGTGTCTCTTGTGTTGTAGGACCATGTTATTTTTGCATTTGTATGGTATGAGTCATGGTTGTAGTAATGTTGCCATGGAAAGCTGACATTGTTGTTTTCTAGTGTGTCATTATGAGTGTGTGGTTGATTATGCATCACTTACGCATGTTAATGTTCATATGTGGTCAAGTGTATAGTGATGTAGTGGCTTTTTTCATGCATGATGTCATGGTATGTGTTGTTGATAAGGTCATGCATTGATGACTGGACCTTAGCTAGAATGATGGTTACATGGTTATATACTTATGTGTTATGTTTCAATATGTTGTCATGATTATGTTATACATGTATCACACTAATTTGTTGATATTGCAGATGATATATCTTCTCGAACTATACTAAGGTACATTGGTTTATTGTGATTTGGTTTAGCTAACACGATATACCTTGTAGGAAGAAATATCAAAGATGGCTATTAAGATGGTAGACTATAGTTCCCGAGACTATCCCTATGGATCAGAAGAGAAGCATGGTGTTCGACACTCTTTTGATATGGAAAACACATTAAGAAGCTTAAAGGTAGAAATAAGGAGTTGCAAAGGAGAAAATGACATAATCATACAAGCACAAGAGAAACAAGTAGAGGTAAATGTAGTGATACTTCATAGTTTGTCATATTTGCAGTGACAGGGACCACTTCGGGTTAGCCATGAGTAGGAGAACAGAACTAATGGGGCATATGGTAGTAGCTCTCGTCGTAGTTATAGATTAGATAGAGATGACACAGTAAGAGATGGAAGGTTGTTGGACACTTCGGATAGGAGAGGGGATGGACACATGAACTATTCTAGTTCTGGTTCAGATAGGAACTATGATCGTCATCGTTATCATCCTTGCAGGAGGAGTGATAGAGGATATTTGTCGGACGATTTTAAGAAAGAAAAGCCACCTACATTTGATGGAGATATTAAGAAATAATGGGATTCAGAGGCATGGTTACTTAGTATGAGGAAGTTCTTCTGGTTACATGACTATTCAGAGAACATGAAATCCAGAATAGCTACCTTCAGTCTCAGAGGTAAAACATAGATTTGGTGGGAAGACATGAAGAATGTCAGAGGTATACATGAGGAGAACTTGACGTGGAATGAGTTTGAGTGACTATTCAAGAAGAAGTACCTATTAGAGAGATACTTTGATGAACATTTCAAAATAATTATATGAGCCAAAGATGGGATCGATGATAGATGAGGAATAAACTAGAAAGTTCTTGGAGCTACTAGGGTATGTACCTTACCTGAAGGAGGAGAAGGCCAAGATTCAAAAATTCATTAGTGGATTTCCAATTGCATTCAAAGACAAGATTGAGTTCAATGACCCTAGATCCTTGGAGGCGGCCAACTGAAAGCTAAAGAATTGTTATGAACAATCAAAGTGCAGATCTGAGACTAAGTTAGACTAGAAAGGTAATGCAAAGAATAAAGGAAAATGGGAGAAGAAGTGAGCAAGACCTTAGGGTACAAGTAATAGAGAGAATGTAGTGCCATATAAGAAGTTCAATGCATCAGATAGAGGACAGGGATTTCAATATGAGGAGCATAATAGGGGTGAAAGTTGGAATCCTATACAGTGTTGGACTTGTGGCAAAGATCATCGCAGGAGAGATTGTCCACAGAATCAGAGCGGTAGGCCTCAGATACATAATGCACATGAGGTGTAGATTGTTGGTGATGTTTGTCAAAGTATTCCTCGTATCTATGTAGTGCTCGATAACAGATAGACAAACCATCAGACATCTATTATTGAGATGGATGGTAAGCTTTGTGATCAAGTTGTTTCTATTTTGATTGACTTTGGATCTAATTATAGTTATGTTATTCCTGACTTGGTGGATAAGTGTGGTTTGAATAAGGAAGTGCATGTAAGAGCTTGTGCATTTGATTTGAATGGTATGTCTACCGCAACACATTTGAATATATTACCGTTGGGATCATACAATATGTTTTTGGGCATGGATTTGTTGTACCTTCATAGAACCAAGGTGGATTGTTATGACAAATCTATTGAGTGCTTGAATGAAAATGGAGAACCAAGAGTCTTACAAGGTAAGAAGAAATCCACATTAATTAAGATGGTAACAACTATGCAGGCAAAGTGTAGCTGCAAGAAAGGTGTGTGTTATTTGTAGTACACATCTATAGTGAAAAAGGTAAGGAAGTTTAAGGTGCAGATGTTTTGAGAAGGTACCCAGTTCTACAGTTGTTCCAAGATGTATTTCCCAAGGATATTTAGGAGT
This sequence comes from Pinus taeda, assembly GCA_000404065.3. NCBI lineage: Eukaryota > Viridiplantae > Streptophyta > Pinopsida > Pinales > Pinaceae > Pinus > Pinus taeda. The sequence goes on along the minus strand of APFE031425884.1, from coordinate 95,121 downwards.
TTCCACCTCATAGGGAGGTATAATTTTCTATTGAGTTGGTGCTAGGGGTAGCTCCAACATCAAAGGAACCTTACAGGATAAGTACACCTGAGTTGGTAGAGTTGAAGTTGCAGTTGAAGGAAATGATGGACAAGGGATACATTAGGCCAGGTGTATCAGCATGGGGTGCACTGGTATCGTTTAAGAAGAAGAAGGATGGTACTATTAGATTGTGCATTGACTATAAGGAGTTGAACAAAGTGACCGTTAAGAACAAGTATCAATTACCGAGGATTGATGAATTATTTGATCAGTCGGAGGGAGCAGAAATGTTCTCAAAGATTGATCTAAGATCCAAATATTGTCAGGTACTCATCAAGGAGGAGTACATTTACAAGATAACTTTCTAGACCAAGTATGGGCATTATTATTTTGTTGTAGTTCCATTCGGTTTGACTAATTCTTTAGGTACATTTATGTGTTTGATGAATAGTGTGTTGCATACGTATTTGGATAAATTTGTTATTGTGTTCATTGATGACATATTGGTATATTATGTAAATGAGGAAGATCATGTTGAGCATTTAGCAGTAGTGTTGGGGTTGTTGAGAGAGCATCAGTTGTATGCTAAGCTCAGCAAGTGCAGTTTCTTTCAGACTAAAGTGCACCACTTCGGACATGTGGTTTCCAAGGATGGCATAGAAGTGGACCCAAAAAAGATAAGAGCTCTCATGGAATAGGTGGCTCCTAGAAATGCATATGAGTTGAGGTCTTTAATGGGGTTGGCAGGCTATTATAGGAGGTTGATTAGGAACTTCTCACATATTCCTTATCCTATTACATCATTGCAGAGAAAGGGTAAGAAGTGGAATGGATAGAGGAGTGTGAATCTAGTTTTGAGTAGCTTAAGCAGTTGTTGACACATACACCAATGTTAAAGATTGTAGATCTGGCCAAAGAGTTTGTGGTATGCACAGATGCTTGAAAGAGAGGAATTGGTGGGGTCCTTATGCAAGATGGACAAGTGGTATGCTATGAGTCATGAAAGTTGAATGAGAACGAGAAAAACTACCCCACTCATGATCTTGAGTTGACAGCGATCATACATGCATTGAAGATGTGGAGGCACTATCTTCTGGGAAGGAGGTTTGTATTAATGAGTGATCACAGTGGTTTGCGGTATTTATTTGACAAACCACATCTAAATGGAAGGCAAGCTTAGTGGTTGGCCATGATCAACGAGTTTAACTTTGAAATCAGGTACATCAAAGGTAAAGAGAATAAGGTGGCAATTGCTCTTAGTAGGTAGGTATAGGTAAATCACTTAGCAGCTGTGAGCTCCTATGGGAAAGACTTACATGATATGATCTTGCACACAGGTTAGCAGGATGACAGTTATATGGATGTTGTGCACAGGCTACAACAGGGAACATGTAGTAGTACAAGTACAGGTACATATGGTAGTATAGGTATAGGTACAGGTACATGTGTAAGTGTACATGATGAGGATTATCGTCTCACAACAAACAGATTGGTTAGATTTAGAGGCAAGATATATGTTTCGGATAACAGTGAGCTCAAGAAGGTGACCTTGAGAGAGTTTCATGCAAAACCATATTCAGGTCAGCCAAGTTATCAAAAGACACTGACCGTAGTGAAATTTTTTTATTATTGATCAAACCTGAAGATGGATGTTGCAGGGTTTGTGGCTAGGTGCTTGGATTGTTAGCAAGTGAAGGTAGAGTGTAAGAATCCACATGGATTACTACAACCAATTGTGATTCTGGAGTGGAAATGGGAGATAATTTATGTGGACTTTATCATAGGTTTGCCAAGGACAGTGAGACAACATGATTCCATAATGGTTGTTGTGGACAGGTTGAAAAAGGTTGCACACTTCATTCCAGTGAGGTATACCTTCTCAATTAGCAATGTAGCAGAAGTATTCATTAGGGATGTCATTAGATTACATGTGGTTCCAAAGTAGATTGTGTTAGATAGGGATGCGGATTTCACTTCCACATTTTGGAAGGAGTTATTTGTAGGTTTGTGCATAGAGGTTGCCTTTAGTACAACTTATCATGCACAGACAGATGAACAGACAAGGAGGGTCAACATGATATTGGAGGACATGTTGAGGATGTATGTAATGCATTAGCATTGAAAGTGGGAAGAGTATCTTCCAATGGTAGAGTTCGCTTACAACAATGTGTATCAGGAATATTTGAAGATGAGTTTGTTTGAGGCATTGTATGGGTGGAGTTGCAATACTCCCATCAGTTGGAGTGATCCAGTTAACAGGGCATTGATTGGATCGAACATGTTGGCATACATGGAATAGGAAATGTAGGTTACTAGGAATAATTTGAAAGAAGCACAAGATAGGCAAAAGAGCTATGCAAATCGGAAGAGGTTGTTTAAGGAGTTCTAGGCTGGGAACATGTGTACTTGTGCATCAAACCAAAGAAGAGCTCCTTACGGATTGGATCATGTGCCAAGTTGGCACCATAGTTTAATGGACCCTTCAGTATTATTGAGAGGATTGGGCTTATATGATGCCTCATGAGTAGCTATAAAATTGATGCTTGTATAACTAAATGTCTTGGGAAATTGCTCCTTGAAAAAGCATGAATAAGTAGGAGGACTACAATTGTCTAAATAAATATCTAAGTTTGAATCCACACGAGTAGAGATTATGAAACCAAAAAGGTAGTGAATTAGGGCTTGTGAACCCATTTGGAATCCAACCTCAGAGGAAGTGAGGCACCCATGCATTTTCCAATGAGCCCATAAATTTGTGGAACATTATTAGTTAAGTTTCTGGTACACATCATTGAATTTCATTGGTAATCAAATGATATAATCAGGATTGGAGGGTTGAATGTGTAGATGAGAGAGACTATATATTGGTGAAGAGATATAATTTCCACATCTTGATAATGTCATATTGACATTGATTCCCAGCTCAACCAGTTTGAATGTGGAAGGTCGTCATGCCTCCCTTGTCACAAAAAGTTTGGGCTTGTGTATCTTTGTTATAACTTCCATTAGGGCCATTGAGATTTTTTTTACTGAGTTTGAGTTAATAAAATGGACAAACTTGATGGAATATTAAAGTTACTAAATACTCTAATAGCCTCTACTATTAATGGTACAATGAAAAACTGCAACGCCACTCTCACTAAAATTAAGATTTGTTTACAAAATGCACAAGACATGATAGAATTTCTCTAGCTCAAATCAAAACTCCAACAAGGTGAACTAAAACAAAGGAACCAACATTCTGAACTAGTTTGTGTTTGGAAAATTCATTGTTTGAGATTGATTCCCATGAGTACCTAATACATGATAAAATTGATGATGTCAGTTTAGGAGAAGATTTAAATGAAGATGATGTTTAGTTTGCACTTCCCAATCCCATCATCAGAACTTGGGGATAACTTATCAGCAACAAGAACAAAATTGGTCTCATATATGAAAATGATGTGAAATTTTATATTCCAAACTATTCCAATCCAATCTAGTTTCAAAGTGTTGGGTTCCTTCGGGACAATTCATCTTCACTTGCTCCACATATTTCTCTTCTTCCATAGACACTTCAAATTGTGAGATGCCAACATTGTGATTAAGTTGCCCATGTGAAAGATCAATTTTTTTATCTTCACCCTTGTGAGCATTGTGGAAAACATACTCATCATTTAGACATATGTTCTAGACAATAATTCTACATGAGAAAATATTCACCTTGGATGGATCGCTTCTAGGAAATGGTCTTCAAGAATTAACAAGATATATAAGTCATACTTCAAAGTTCATTCTCGAGTATTGGCACATCATTAGGGGAATTTAGAGGCAAAAAATGAGCCTCAAAACAAAAATGTACTAACGAAGTCAACTTTAAAAGAAATAATAAGATTCAAGATGATGATGTCATCCTGGGTTGAATATTTTGGAGGGAAAGGAAGAAAACTATTTTTTAATTGTATTTTTGGATTATTTCCTTATATATTTACTCAAATACCAATTGTATACACTAATTCAATGTAGAATTAATTCCAAATCCAATGAGTACCAACTCTACATGCTTTTGAGTACACCCATAGTGAAAATTTTGAAAATATATGAAAAAATGTGTTCAAACACATTTTTTCATGTTTTTTCATTTTTTTTCATAGTGGGTCAACTCAAAAGTATGCAGAGAGGGTACTCATTGGATGTAGAATTTAATTTTGCATCTAATGAGTATCTATACTTGACATTTGAGTAAACCTATAAGGATATAAGCCAAAAATACAATTAAAAAGATACAATTTTCTTTCATTTTCTTTAAAATTTTGTAACTCTTATTTTATTATTTTCCTTATGAGACCCATTTTAGACCTCAAAATTCCCCTAATGCTTGTAGTTGATAGATCATCATCTTCTCACATTGTATTTGACATGGGGGGAATATATGGTCAGCTACTAGTTTCAAAGATAGATCAAGCAAGCCAGAGTCAAAGTTGTAGCCAGAGGAAAATCCATGTTATGAGAGCATGATTTGGTTGGTGGCTAGCTTTAAGCCACCATTGGCACAGGAATTCAATTTATGTTACCAACTTCATCAGTTTGCGTTGATCTTCAAACCATCACCAAGGAGTACTTCCACTTTGCAGAAGACTTCAAATTTTAGCTAGATTCAGAATTGTTCTGGAACTACTTTGATCCATGTTATAGAATTGATGGTCAACCTTAAACCACCACCTGTATAATAATTCAACTTCTACTATCCATCATCATGGAGCACTTCCATTTCTCAAAATACTTTAGTTCCTAGCTATATTCAAAATTGTTCTAGGAACTGCTTCGAGCCAAGTTCCAAAGTTGGTGGCCAATCTTAAACCACCATTGATAGAAGACTTCATCTTCTGCTACCTCATTTGATATTCCTTAAACCACTATTTCAAAGAGAAAATCCAACCATTGGCTACTATGCACTTTTATATTTCTTCTCTCTTCTTGGACTCACACAAACCCCTCAGATTAAAGGTTTGGGGGGGGGGGGGGGGGGGAGGGGGAAGGGCATTTTGGAAGCATAATCCTCTTATGTTATGAAAACTTGGATTTTCACTTGAGAAGAAGGAGAAAATCCTCAAGTGAATGATAATAGCTATGGCAGGTTGAAAGGACCCCTTGGAAGATGAAAACCAAGGGTCAATAAAATTGTATTAATATGTATATCTTGTGAATAGAATGCCTCTCATGTATTATCCAAATTAGTATATTATTTGGTGTGTGTTCAACACTTTATAACATAATCCAAACATATAACTAATTTTCTATTTACTTTTATGCAGTTCCAAATTTATACATTATTTCCATTTGATTCCAAACATAATGGTACTCCAATGGCATGGATTTTCATGTCAATATTTATGACTTCTAATATTTCTGAATGGATGGAAATGCTACTTCTTAAAATTTTCATGGGTATGTTGAAATGGAATTTAAATGCATTCATGGTGGTAGAAGCAGTTGTTGAGATCAGTGCTATCAAGTATAGATAACTATCAGTGTGTTTTTTCTCCGTTTCTCAAAATGCAATGTGGCATACATTGTTGTAGACTCATTATGAAAATATACATATACTTTAACTTTGTATAACAAATATGTGTAATAAGGCCATATTTTGATGTGAAGCTTGTTTATGCATTTGGCATGTTAGAAAGGCATGGCTAAAAAATCATGTAATGAAAGTGAAAGATGATACTATAAGGCATGTCATGTTTAAGCATTTAGGTGAAATTATCCACACTTAGGAAAATGCAAATTCTTCGCTTGAGTAGGCCAATAATTTTCTAAATTCCTTATAAGAAGAAATTGCTTGTGTTAAGTACTTTATAGCATGATGGTTGGGTAGAATAGGTTTGATTGTTGTAGATTTAATTTTCATATTTTTGGTGTAATTGTGTTTATTATTAACATATGTTCTTTGGTGTTCATTGTAAATATGGGAAAAATGTTGTTGTAAACTAAATCGTTCTAGATAAGAAACAAGTGGGGCTATTGAGTCATAGCATTCACACTTAAAACAAGTCCTTTTAAATTCAATACAAGCAACTTCATATCATCAAATGGATTGGTTGATGCATTAGTTGTGTTCACTGGTCCAATTTTATTTTTTGGTGGTATCAGTGCACAAAGGAAAATGCTTTCCACAAAAAGTATAGGGTGGATAAAATAAAATCCCACTTATGGCTAAGAGCACAATCTATTCCAGATTGTATTGTGACATTAAAACACTCAAATCCTTCAATGGCATGAGTGAAAAGTCAACAAGATAAAATATATATGGTATGGCATTCAAGTTTATTCTTTTCAATGTGTGATTATAATTGGGAAATAAAACAGATATTTGTGTAAGGATGTCTGTTATGAAACCAGCTCACAAAAGGATATAAAAGATAGATGAATGCCTTATAAATAAGCCTCTTCGAGGGGGCAACCTCCTTTATATTACACAAATGAAAAATTCATGGATGATTCAAATGACAAAACCTCCTTTCTATATATAGGAGTCTAAGGGGTCACAATATAACCAAGCCGACCTAAAATAATATAAAGGCACAAAAATAACAAGAAAGGGATTCTATGGGGCACAGTAATAACAATATGGGGACAACAGGGGCACAACAATATTAATAAGGGATACAACTACAATATTAATGGGGGCATCACTAGTATTATAGGGACTTAACATGCCCCTCTCCTTCAAAAAAGTGTTGTCCTCAATGCTTGAGTAGTTTTGGATGCTTCTGTAAAATTCTCATCCTCCCATGTGGAATCTTCAGCGGATAAGTTCTTCCACTTGATGAGATACTCTAAAATGGATCGATTTCATAGTTGTTGAGTTCTTGTTTCTATGATTGCTTCCGGTTGCAATATAATTTTTGCTTCTTCGTCAAGTTCTAGCAAAGGCTTCTCACGAGGGAACTTCACACAATGGGCACCATTACTTCTTAAGGAGGGAGGAATGGTCCGAATGAAAAATGGCATCCACCCATGGTATTCATCCACCCATAGTATTCACTCACCAATGGAATTTACCAATGGGATTGTAAGTGGCATCCACCCATAGTATTCATCCACCCATGGTACTTGTCCACCCATGGTATTTTCCCACGAATGGAATTTACCCATGATATTGTAAGTAGCGTCCACCCATGTTATTCATTCACCCATGGTATTTTTCCATGGTATTGTAAGTGGCATCGACCCTTGGTATTCATCCTCCCATGGTATTTATCCACTCATGGGATTTACCCATGGTATTGTAAGTGACTTCCACCCATGGTATTCATTCACCCATGGTATTTACCCACCCATGGAATTTACTTGTGGTATTGTGACCAAAAAATGCTATAAGTAACAAGTCACATTTTTTAAAAGGAGAGATAGTCCACCACAATGTAGCCTTTACAGTTATTATATGTTTTAATAAAAAAAAAAAATCTTTATGGTTTTTTTATTGTCCGTTATCCTCTTTTCTTCTAGCATTTCAATTTTTCATATCTTGCTCCTTCGCCACCACCCCCCCACCCCCCTCAAGATCTAGATGAAATATCATGAGATGCTTTATGCCATATTAATAGGAAATCATGGGAATTTCCCGGTCTAGGTGAATGAAGTTGATTGAAAATAGGACTATAGTAGCTTGAAGATATTAGAGTGTGCAACAAAAGAACCAAGAAGACTGCAAAGGATCCACAAGAAGTGGTTGATCCAAGGATAATTTTCACATTTATTTAGCTGTTGGGTGAGCAACTGTATATGTGAACTATAATTGTAATCGAGCTATAAATATAAATCTCCAAATAAATTGTGCTTAGTTTTAAATCATGTTTATATTTTTTGTTTAATCATAGAACACTAAGGACAATGTTTCTCTAAGGGGGTGGGGATAGATGGATATGGATTCCATTACTTGAGGACATAGATTCCATTTCTTGAGGAATTGTTTGTTTTAAATATCAATCATGGGTTGATTGAGTGGTTTTAATGGACCTAGCTGTGTTATTATTATTTTTTTAAAGTACGGACAAGCCCATGTTCCTATTGGGCATGAATTCAAGTAAAGTAAAGGAAAATTTAAATGGATAGTATGGGTTTCACTGTCAAGGTTTTTTGGTCTACGTAGGTCACTCAAAAAGGTCAGAACCATCATTTCCAAGAATGAGGAAGAGATACTCCCTCTTTTAGTTACGATGACCACAAGAGGAGGAGGTTAGGAAGGCTCTTATGGAAGACAATCAAAGGGAGGTTGAGATGCTCTTGTTGAAGAAAAAAGAGGGAGGTTGAGAGGCTCCTGTTAAAGAGAAATGACGTGTGATTGCATACACACATGAAGAGAAGGGAATAGGAAGAAGGGGAGGATGAGAGGCTCATGGTGAGCAAGTTGATTTTCTAAGAGGTCAATAAAATATATGAGGACTAAGAAAATTCAGAGAGAAGAGAATCTTTGATGATAGCCTTGTTATGAAACCCATGAATCTTGTTTACTGATAACCATAGAGTAGTGGATGTGCCTTACAAGGTTAATAGTTCACTGGATACTATGATGGTTGACAACATCTAAGAGGTGAAGGCACCTAGGGCTAGTGGCTGATAACACCTGATGGTAGTTCCATGGGGTTGGGATGAGAACATAGGTGGAAGTTCCATTGAGAAGCTACTGGATAGTGCATTGTTGTTCCTTTAGAGGTACTGATAAACCCTCCATGTTATTAACTATATATATCTCTCTCCACATCTAAATTGAGACTATTTGTGTCCACATCCCCAGAGAAGTTGGGATATTGATTTAATTTACAAGTCCATCTACATAAAATAATGTGTTCCTTGTGTATAATTGTTGAATAGTTGGTGGGTGAAGGAAATGGGGCCTTGTGATACCTTGTTTCAGTTGATGATATTGGTTTAATCCTTTGAGTGGATGATGGTTGTATGCGAGTGAAGTGGTTCATTGTGGTTATTTGATTCTTGATAGCTGGTGGGTGGAGGTGAGGCACCCTTGAGAGACCCTATTTCAACTAATAAAATTGGTTTAAAATTCCTTTGAATTAATTATACCTCAAATTCTATAATCTAGCTCGAGGGTGACAACTACAAAAAACACTTATTTGTAGCTTGTCTATGGTTAGGTGGAGAGTTGAAGTCTCAATCTCAGTTTCCTTATTTAGTTTATCAAAGATAAGTGCTTGCTTATGACTCTAATGTTTTGAATGCTTATGTTTGTTTAATGTATTGCTTCATCATCGCTTATAATGTTGAGGAATGAGGCACTCTTGTTTCAATTAATGTTTTTTAAAAGCATGGATATTGAATGGTTTAGACTCTTTTGTTAAGTTGAGGATAATCCCAATCTAAATGGCTTGTCTGTAAGGAATGTGTCAGTCTTATAAGCTCTTGAGTCATAAATATGGTCTTAGTACCTGAATATTGAAGAGATGGGTGAATTTATGCAATGATTATACTATGTTAAAAGAATGGTTAGAATGTTTTCTATTTATAGTCTATAAGCTCGGGAAGGCTAGTGTTTTGCATAGGGTAATATGCTAGTTTAATACCTATACTACTAATGAGCAATGTTAAATTCCTATGCAAATAAATAATGCTTAATGTTGTGCAAATGATGAGGGAGGGTCAATCCTCGAGACTAACATATTAATACTTGATCATGGTCTTTGTATTATTGTTAATTGTTGGCAACAAAGTTGATAATTTCTTAAATTAACATTTAGGAGTGGGTTACTCCTTGTTCAACCCATGTCTTTAAATTGGTCTATATGGTTGTGTATAGAAGAGATAGAGAAATATTTGTTAATTAAATGGATGCATGTACTTAAATAGCATGGGTATCAGACTCATATTTACCCATAAGCTCAGGAGGAACATCTTGATATATGTGTGTGTGTGTTTGTGTTGAATCAGTTGGATCAATCCCTATTGAAAGCTAGGGAGAGATATACGCAACTTAAAGCTCAAGAAGGATAGAGTTTAAACATGTGTGTGTGTGTGTGTGTGTGTATGTGAATACCAATGTATAAAAAGGTTGGGTCCAGACCCTTATAAGCTCAAGAGGGATGTTGTTAATGCCAATTATGTGTGCACATTCAAAGCTTAAGAGGGATAGCTCTAAGAGCTTTATGACTATATGACTATATATATATGGAATGAGCATAGGCTATGCCATGGTACATTAAGGGTCTAACCTTCATATTGTAATAGACCCACGTGGTAGGGTGTTGTGACGAAACGTTGAGGAAAGAAAAACCCACACCATATATATAAATGCTTATGTTGTGGAGCTAGAATTTAGGGCCTAGAGGAGCATAGAGACATTTTCCCTTTATTCCATATGGCTAAGAGCCATGTCCACAGGTGTAGGCAAGAGAGATCCGAGCCATACATGCAAGAAAACACTAGTGTCATCCATGTGTCTTGGAAATTTTTCCCTGGAGGTTTTCAAGGGGAGCTCTAAGGGAAACTCCCAAAATTTTATTCTGAGGGTGACTTGGTGCAATGGGCCTAGTTGAAATCCCAGCTCAAAGTAACGAAGGGAAAACATGAATGATCATATACTGTCAAAATCAATTCTACCATTCATAGGAAGACTAAGTGGGACCCACAGCCAGCGTGGTAGGTGATGTGGCTCAGAGCCACATAGAATTTTGGGAGGAAAGACACGTATCAGCTAAATTCAAGGTTTTTGTGGGGCCATGTGGCTTGAAAATGAGTGATGCGTGACATACTTAAAGTGGAGCCACATGGAGGGTGGCGTCACCCGATAGAAAGGGACGCTCATGTCATCTCTGCACCCTATCCCTGGAAATTTCTAATGGAGTTGGGTGAAATCCTGTTAGGATTTAATTCTTAGGGTGATGTGGTGCAATGGAGCCCATTTGCACAGGTGTAACAAAATTGACCACACGTGATTGGTGAGAATTGTGTAATAGAACTGATGTGGTAGTACACCATGTGGAGTTGCCATGCAATCCCTATAGTTGTGAATGGAGGCAGAGTAGAAAGAGTTTGGATGATGTGGCAAGGGTGGAGCTCGTGTGAATGACTGTAACAAATGGCATTGGGACATGTGGAGAAGGGACCACTAGGGGTCCATGTAACCCCAGAAGAATGTCGCCTGCAATTTCAATGGGGGTTTGTATGGGAACCTGCTAGGATTTTATTCCCAAGGTAACATGGTCATAGAGGGCCCACACCGGCATACTTTGTATATGTTGTATATATATGTTCTAGATTGGGGCTTGTGAGCCATAGAGATGGATAACACATAACTCGACGTGAACAAGTAGACAATTGGGGTCATGGTGCCAACTGTCAATGAGTAGATATGACTTGGAAAGCCACATGGGTTCCATTTGGGGACCACATGGGTGCTACGTGGGGACCATGTGGGAAACACATGGTATGTCAAGATGACGTGGTAATATTTGAACAACCCAATCTTTAAACAGCCATATCTTTTGATATCGGAGTCAGATTGAGGCAAATTTTATATCATTGGAAAGGTATGGATGAGACAATCACAGTGGTGTCATCCATTTTAAGTTTTGAAAAAGTTAAAAAAGATAAAAAATTAAAATTAGAGCCCATTTCCATAACGTGATATTGGAGGTCAGGTCATCGCAGTAACTATCTCCTTCTACCCTTAATGGGGGTTAGGGGTAGTAGGGAATATGTTACATACACAACCTTTGAAGTTAGAATAGAAGATTTATTCAACTCTATGTTTGGAATAGAAGAATAAACACACACAAAAAAATGATGTATTTCAAAAGGTTAGTTAAGGTATTTAGAGTAGGTGTTATATGTTGGTATCATAGTGCCAAGTTCATACACTAGGCCTTGTAACCATTGTCGCTTACTATGTTAGTATTTTCTATTTGATTGAATTAAAGTAGCTTGATATTGAATGAAATAGGTAATCATGGTTAGAAAATAAGCTAGAAGGAGTAGGGCTTTGTTGAAGGCTCAAAAATCTCTACCTACAACATTATAAGGGAGAACACCCAGTTGGGAACTTATAGCAACTCCTTTTCCATTGAAATGGTGGTTCCAATTGGTTAAACTAGGTCCAATTACGTTCTCTCTATCTCCACTGGCTTAAAGTATGATTTTCATATACCAATAAAGAAGAGACATTAGATCAGCCATCTTGTTGATCAGGCAAGAAAATGATCCTTAGGCTTATCTGGGGCTCAGCCAAGCCACAACTAAAGTTTGCCTCTTTGATAAGAGGACTTCTAGCAATGTACTAATTAATATAAATATAAACTAACACTAGAATACAAGCAAAAGGATAGAAATGTAAAGCTATCTCGATTAGGAATATATAGATCTAACCCAATCGAGAGCAAGACAACTAATTGAATTGAGATTTAAATATGTCCGGCTTATAGTGAATCTCAAGTTAACGAAGTAGTTCAATTAGTTGATATTATGATTACCAAACATATTATGTCCAGAGATCCTTTCACCATAATTATTAATCAACAACATTTAGGAAGTAGTTCACAAAAATGATGATGATTAGTAATCCAACTCCTCGAATGATTAAACAATAATACAAGGAAATAGTTCTCATAATATTAGTGTTTGTTAAGACATAAATTAAAGGTTGATCTCTGAGTAAATAGTTACTCAAAAATCAAATTTTAGCACATAACAGAAGAGATAAACAATAGATAATTGCAATAAATCACTCACATAGAAAATAGTGCACAAATATTACTGAAAATCACAATTCTCTGTTATTATAAAATCAAACTAGTATTAAAACAATAGTATCTTGAATACCGCCCCAAGAGTTAGCTCAATCGGTCAAATCAAGTGCCTCGCCAATGGGAGGTCACAGGGTCGAATCCCGAAAGCTCTTGGGGTTAGGTCAGTAAATAGGCCGAGGGGTGTTGATGCCCTTCGGGTGGCGTCCACTCAGAGATTTAAACCCCTGGATGTAGTGGCTATCCACTGACCAGGGTATCCGTGAACCAGTAAGTGAAAAAAATAGTATCTTGAATACCAATTTATTAAGTCCAATTCCCTTGCTCTGATTGCCAACAATGCTCTACAACTCATAAACTCTGCTAATGAAATAGGAGTTGCAATAGTGCAAGCTCTTCTCATCATACACAGTTCAGATATGTAAAAGATAAATCTCTCTATTCCTCATATCTGAAATTAAACTCTCCTCTCCTCTACAACCCTAAATCTCTATTATAGTAGTGCTTTTAGAATCCTAAATTACATAGTAGAGAAGGCCTTTTTCAGTGATCAGATCCTTATTATAGAGCTCAAAGATGGTATTTATAAATGTTGGGAATACTAACAGTCTCCCTTGATTTTCTCAACATATGGAGACAATAAAGGTAAAATAGAGTTTAATTGTTCCTTTAGAATAAATTTTGGCTGAATATGAATGGCTACTGCTTGAGGAGATGCCCAATTTAGCTCATGCTCAGATAAGACCACATTCAATTGCTTAAACAATGATAGTGATTTCCTACCCATTTTAGATTTGATTTTCCACCTGAAGGAGTTATTTTAGAGAACAGTTGCTGGATTTGTTAGTATATTTCATCTTGAAAGCTTCTCTACCAATATAGGGCCAAAACTAGTTGAAATCAGGCAGAAAAACAAGCCAAAGTATAAGAAAACTATAGAATAAAAAATATGAGTCGTGAGACCGAATTAAAACAAATTAAATGGAATTTTTTTTATTTAAACATTACAATCATACCAAATAGTAACATGTGGAAGCATTTGAGTGGAATCGAAGGTAAGTCCATTGAAACTTTTTATAATGTGCGCAAACAAAAAAATCCAATATTGGGAGGCTCTGATATGGCACAGATGTGATTTCACATTCAATTATTTTTTATAAATTGTATCAAGTCCAAATATCAGAGGTGAATGGATTATCGGGGGTTCTACGAATGTTACAATTTAAAAGTTCTGATATACATGTGGATGTGATATTTAGATTAGACCATCGTCAATACACATATCGGGTTCAAATATTGTAGGCTCGAAGATATCAGAAGTCAAAGGGGGAGGTGCATTGGAATATTGATGATGTAGATATTATTGGAGATCAGAGTAGGAGGTTATATCAGAGATCGAAGATCAGAGGGAGTGTTGTATCATAGATCAGAGGGATATGTTGTATCGACGTATTAGGGTTCTGATATATTGTAACATTTAAATGTTGTAACCTCAATATGCGATATTTACGATATGCATAACCTATAGCCATTTGTTGCATAATATGAATGCTTTGGATATTGGGAGGGTTTATATCGTAACTTTTGAGTTGAGTCTCCCCGATATTCAAAAGACCCGAGGTTCCAATATGTGTAAGCTTGATATATATAATAGTCTGGTTGCCACTTGTATTAAGTTTATGAATGAAGTTTGAATGTTTGTGTTTCAAAACAACTAGACACTTGTAATATAAAGGGTTTAGCCCTAATATTAATTTGAAATAATAAAGCCAACTTAACTTTGAAGCTTGGTCTCGAGGGCTATGTTTATTATTTACAAATTAAATAAATTTATTATTTAGAAAAAAAGTAAATATTTACAAAATAACATAAATAAAAAGTGATTATGCAATTTATGTATACTTAGTACACCAAGGTAGTTAAAATATCCAACCTAATTCCAAACATTACTTACAAATTAGATAACCAAAAGAACTAGAACAAAAGATATAGGAAGCTAGGGTTAGGTAAAATCTGCTAAGGAAAACAAAATTGAAAAACAAAAGGGTCCCCACAATTTCATTTTATGGCTAAAATAAAATTTAAATGGGGGGTTTTTGAGTACTACAACAAGCTTCTAGAGGGCATAGCATGGCACCAGCCCAGCAAGCAACTCCTATCACCACAACCAATGATGGATAACACAATGCAGCGCAATAACATATTCCTTCCGGAGAATTTTTGAACTTAATGATATTTTTTCAACATATGTGAGAGGTTGCTAATAAACCATTTGGAACAAGAACAGGGAGGAACCACTGGACCAAATGAAGGGTCCCAAAGTCAAACAAGGAACAATTTGTGCCATGAACTAGAAAAGGTAAAGTTCTTGGAAATTTGGGGGTCCATGGATGGACAAGTTGCAGAGGCACAACTAGAGAAAATGACCATTTGTTTTACCTTGAGTTGTTGCACCTCAAATATGAAGGCTAAAATGAACATATTTTAGTTAAAAGGAAGTGAATTTCTATGGTGTAAAAACACTATTGCCTCAGTTGGGGATGGACATTTTAGAGGTAACTGGGAGTTATTCAAATAAAAGTTTAGATAATGCTACTTGTTGAAGGAGTTCATTAAGAGATAGTTGAATGAATTTAATGCACTAAAGTAAAGCATTCGATCAATACCTTAGTAGGATGTCCAATTCATGGAACTATTTTGTTATGCCCCACACTTAAACACAAAGAAGCTAAGAGTAAACACGTTTTTGTGTGGATTGAACTTCAATATCTAGGACCAAGGTTAGAATTTTTATGCCCCGTACCTTGCATGAGGTAATTCAACATGCCATCATCATTGAAGAAGAGATATTGAAAATTGGATAGAGAAGACCACCAAGGACTACAAGGCTAGGAGTACGTAGTGGGAATTGTATAATACACGGGAACTTTTAGAGGGAACTAATTCATAGTCATCAAAACTAGTCAGCAGGAAAATGGAGGCCACCATATCGGCCTCTAGCACAAGAGTCATGAATTGTATCTCAACAGGCACGATCTACCATCCCATAGACACGTCATCCACCACAATATCATTATACACAACAATACCATACTGCACCACAACATTGTCTAGTGCAGCAATCTAGTTCATATAAGCAAAATTCCAAGCTAGCCTTCAGTTCAGATAGCATTAGGAGCCAAGCTCATTAGAGGGGTGATGGACTTGTGGAGGTCCACACTTCAAGAAGGAATGTCCTTAATGACAAGGTAATTCTAACACAACTCAGCAACAAGACATAGTAGGGGACTTGGGAATGGCTCATCACATCCATGCAATAATGAATAACCGCTAGGCTAAGCATGTGTCCACTATACTCAAGACGAAAGGTAATATTAATAGTGTGAGTTATGCTATTTTGATAGATCCAGGAGATACTAAATATTTTATTTCTATAAATGAATAGTCAAAAATTAAACATGAATTAGTTGCACAACCAGATTTTAGGAATGCATAAATGGCTTGCGAGATGAAAAGGAGTGTATATAAGTTGGTAAGGGATTGTGAAGTGGATCTACATGTGTGTAAGACAAAGGTTTCCTTGTATCCTACAACCTTATGATCATATAATGTGGTCATAAGAATGGATTGGTTAGAACAACATGAAGCAGTTTTAGACTGTAGGAAGATGATACTACATTTCATAGATGATGAAGGTTGAAGGAATTCCTTAATAGGGAAGAACCCAAGGGTATCCTTCAAATTCATCTCCTTGAAGCATATGATAAAATGTAGATGAAAAAGATGTTTTTTTTTGTGAATTTCATGTAACAATTTTCATGAATATTAAATGCAATCAATAGTTTATTAATATCTATAATATCTTTGAAAAAGGAAATGAAATGCATTAATTAATGTCACTATGTATACATTATATTATTATCAATTAAATTTATTTCAAATATGACATATAATAAAAATAACAACATTAAAAATATGATATCTAATAAAAATAACAACATCATTTACACAATTCATATTTTTATGATAATAACATTTTTATGTTAATATCCTGATACTGCTAGATTGGTTGAAATTTGTCTTACCTCTACTTTCTTCAGCGTTGAAGGATAATTCTATGAAAAAATGTGTGGAGTTGTCACGGGCTCCCCCCTTTCCCCTGTTGTAGCTAATTTGTTCATGGAGGAATTTGAATCCAAATCTTTGTACTTAGCTCAATTCAAACCAAATATTTGGAAGAGATTTGTGGATGACACCTAGATCATCTAGCCTCATAGTCAGGATAAGTTGGATCTTTTTCTCCAACATCTTAATAATTATTCTAACTCCATAAAGTTTACTATGGAATGTAAAATCAATGGGATCTTGGCTTTTCTTGATGTCTTTATTTTAAAGAAGGACGATGGATCATTCTCACACCAGGTCTTTCGGAAGAAAACTCACACGGAACAATATCTTCATGCTAACTCCCATCATTTCCCTGCTCACAAGTTGGGTGTTCCCAACACTTTAGCCACTCATGCATTTAGAGTTTCTTATGAAAGTCACCATGAAGATGAAAAAACCCATCTCCTTAAGGTTTTAAAAAATAATGGTCATAATAAGCTCCAATCTCTTAGGGTTTTCCTTAAATATAGCAAGGGTTCCAAGATTAAAAAAGAACCCAATGATCAGTTTATATGGTGCACCTTCCTTTTATCCAAGAGACCACTGACAATATTGCCAGGATCCTAAGAAATCACCAGATTCCATCTACTTTTAGTCTTCTTAATACCATTCAAAGTTGTCTAAGAGCTATAAAAGACCTAGTGCACCTAAGAATATGAAAGGTGTTTATGCAATCCCTTGTTGATGCGAGACACCCTATGCTGGTGAAACTGGTCGCTCAATAAATCAGAGGATTCAAGAACATGCAACATACATCAAACATGGGAGAACCCGCTCCTGGGCATTAGCAGAGTACGCAGAAAAGACAAAACACCACATTTGCATTGAAGATGCCTGGGTCATTGCTAGAATAGATCATTTTCATCACTATAAGTTTAGGGAGGCTATAGAGATTGAAAGGAGACCAAACAATCTTAATAGAGATGCTGGAAAATTAGCAGTTGTTGGATCCCTGTCATTTCCTTTTAAATTTTTATCTATTTATTTATTTATTTTTCCCCCTAATTTCTTGATTTTTAATTTTAGTATTTTTTTACTACTAATAAATGACTAACTTTTTTTTTTGTCAGCTAAAGAAGGACCTTTGTTTTCTATTTATCCATGTTTAAATAAGTACAAACATTTGGTGGCCTCAACCCGCCCCAAAGGGAAACTAGGTCTATTGGCCACCTTAAGTCTTTATACGCCGACCAGAAACAAAAAAGGCAAAGTCTACAAATCCATGCCAAATACACTTCACTGCCAAAATTACTAATCTGGTTTCCTATCGACATGATCAACATGAAAACAGAACAAAAGGAGAGCTTGCTCTCAGAGAGTTAACATAGAAAACCATTGACTTAATCTAGAAGCATTAATCTACCATGATTTCCGGCTGAGTTTCTTCTTCTCAGGGCATTGTAGCTATCTTCTTCAGCTGTTGTTGTATTTCTCCTAGCTTACTATCTTGCATGAGAAAAATAATTTGGAGGTTTTTCATCTCTATCCTTAGATTTGGTATGCCCTGAGCCATCTCTGCGATTTCCACTGCAACCTTCTCCATAGCCTTTTGCCGGTAACCGCTTCACGACCCAATAAACATGTAAGGCCTACTTGTATAGCGACAAGCATCCCCTTGTATTGCTTGGGTCAGGGATGAGGTCGCCTCAATCCTCCATCTCCGGTTCCGAATCTTCCTGCATTACATTCCTTTCCATTTCCTGGATGATCCTACGTATGTCTTCATCGGTTCCTTCATTGTAGGTCCTCTCTGCCTCTTGAACCATATGTTTCATAGTTTTCCGACGCTGCCTTTGATGGACTGGTGAAGATGCTCTAGAGTCGTGTCTGTCGAGTTGACGTCGTCCCCCTTTGCCTCTGCATCCCCTTCCTCTGCTTGGTTGAAGCGGTCTGCACCTGTTGGTTGCCTGGCTCCCCTTCCCCACCTCGAATGACACTTTCCCTATGAATTCCTCTCTGCCAACCTCCTTAACTTTCCTATCCAGGTTTATTTCATCCCCTTCCTGTTCTTTTCCAAGCATCTTGGCCGTCCCCGCCCTTCCTTTCTTAGCAGAAATTTGGTCTTTATGGTCAGGGGGCCTCTCTTCCTCTTAAGCCTTCTGTTTTTCTGTCGCCATCTGGTCCTGCTCAATGACGACCTGAGCTCCTTGCATGCCTCTATCCTGTCTCGTCTACCTTCCTATCTTGTTATCGTCGTTTCCAAACCTTCTCATTCTTCCTGCCGTAGCCCTCTGCCCCCTCCTGAAGCAAATCACATAGAATACTTTCCAACTGCTCGCTTTCTTCGACGCCCTTCTTTGCTTCATACTATCTTCAGCTTTGCCCATACTTACTCTTATTGATCTGTTGCCACCTACCCAACATCCCATCACTCGATCGCCGATGATTCTTCCTCCTTCGATCTCCACTACTCTGGCATCCCCTTGCCTCAGGTTTTTGTCGCATCTACAGGCTATCTTCTTGTCCTGTGAGGTGATTATATTGAGAGGTGGTTCGTATTGCCACCATCCCTCCTCCATCATAATCCCACATGTCTCCCTTTTGTCCACCCCGATCGGGGGCCATCTGTAACCTTTATCTTGAATCTGTAGTTTCATTATTATCCTAGGTAATGCTTAACTTAAGGGTATCCCATCGTGTCACCTCCGAGTGAGTTGGCCATATGATATCCACCCTCCCATCTTGTTCATTGCATCCCCAGTTAGCTAGGAAATCCGTTGCCTTATTTCCATCTCTTCTTACATGGTTAATGATTTTATAATCAATGCGTTTCATTGTTTCTGTCAGGTCTTGAATTATTTCGGCCGTCCTCCAGCTCTTTGCTACCTGTTCCCAATCTTTCCCATTATTCAATTTTTTGAGCATCTCTATTGCAAGGTTAGAGTCTCCCTCGATTTCCAACTTTGTGTACCCATTTCGAATTGCTATTCTGATGCCTTGGTAGATTGCCATTAATTCAGCTTCATTATTGCTCATTATGCCTCTCTGATCCGCATAAACCCATCTGGTCTGTCCTTGACTATCTCTAAAAATACCTCCGAATCCTACTGGCCCTTGGTTTCCCTTAGAAGCCCCATCAAAATTTAGTTTGATGAAGCCTTTGTGAGAATGTTTAAACTTTGTTGGGCTTTGGTTTTGAATGCTTTGATTTTTTTGCATTTGGGGATGAATCATACTTTGTTCTAGATTTAGTTTGGTTAAAATTCGACCTTCCTTTGGAGAAGTTTTCCAATCTTCCTGATCCCAGGCTTCCGCTAGGATAGTCTCCCTTATAAGTTTTTGAGTACGTTTCCATATTGTCCCTGGAGGATTGATTTTGTCTTGAAATATTCTTTGGGTTCTCTCTTTCCAGATTATCCATATATTGAATTGCATTGCTAAACTCTAGGCTCTCCTGACCACAGGGCTTGAGAATTGACCTTTACCCCATTGAAAAATAGTTTGTTTAATGTCCTGAGGGTCCTGGTTAGTCTTTCCAAAGAGGTTTGTAATTTCTCCCATTGTTGTTGGGCTATAGGGCATGAATTTAATAAATGTTCTTGTGTTTCTTTGTCTTGTTTGCATAGACTACATCTGGGCAGTCCAAGGAACCCCTGCTTCTGTATTTGATCCCAAGTCAAGATACATCCTCTTCCTACTAGCAAGGTGTTTGGTCAATTTAGTGATGTCTAAATTGCAACTTTTAAATGTCAACCCGGGGCTCGTAAGCTGATGAAGTGAGGTGTACTGTATGTACTTAGGCAACTTGTTTCTTAAGCTTTTGTCGTTTTTAACTTTTTAAGTTTGTTTTCAAGTATATCTCTCCTACTGTGATGTGATGGAAATGAAATAAAGCAAGTGAAGTGTGTGAGATTGTGATGAGCTTTAAATGATTTCTTATAACTTAAAAGTATTCTACAAGAAAGCTTGAACAACAACTGAAATGAAATCAACTCTTAAAGGAAAATAAAGGCATCAAATAAAAGACTAATGACATTGGCCCAGTATCTCTGCTGCTACAAGAAAAATGAAGATGAAATCTATGTCAACTCTAGCTAAAAATAAAAACTAAGCAATGTGAAACTGAAGTAAATCTA
>APFE031425884.1:0-61873 GCA_000404065.3 Pinus taeda | reverse complement strand
AACAAAGTAGGTGTAAAAAGAAGATTAGGAAGTTTGAGCTAATCCATAGTCTGCCTACTCATAATGTTAATAGCAGTCCCTAAGTCAATCAAAGTATTTGGTATTTCTACCCCATTGATATGTGTTTTGACAACTGGACTTCCAGGGTCTACATACTTCTGCATGGTAACTTTTCCCATCATAATATCTGCAATTTTCCCCACCAGGTGGATCCTTCTAGTATCTCTTGGTTTCCTTCCTGGTCTTTTAAGGCCAACTCCTTTATTGTTTTCGCTAAGATAGGAATTTACTTAATGGCTTGTAACAAGGGGATCTTGATACAGACATTTTTCAATTCATCTAGGAAATTATAGTCAGGCAACCAAATTTGTTTTTCCACTCCTTTATCAATTTGTAATAACATTTCAGGAAAAGGAGGTGTGGATGAAGATGCAGGTTGCTCAACTATAGGAGTTGTGGGGGTTAACTCTTTTTCTTTTCCTTTTTGAGTGTTTGGGTTTTGAAGAGATGCTTCAGGACCCTTATTGGCTACAAGAGAATCTTCCTTAGAAATGCTTTGTTTTTGAACATCTATAGAAGGTTTATCCAGAACTCTACCTGATCTGAGTTGTACATCATTAAGAGGAGCAATCATATAGGTAGGAAATTGAAATTGTAGACCTTCCATCATGAAAGCATTTTGAGGGTTTTTATTATTGGGGTTCGGCAATGGCTGAGAAGGAAGTTGATTTGACTTTTGTTGAAGAAAGAGTTGAGAATTTGAATTCTGTTGAGAGGATTGTTGTTGTTGTGGAAATGGCAATGATAATTGTGGATTTTGATTTGGAAATTGTGGAACTTGCTGATTTTGAAAACATGGAGGATATTGGTAAAATTGAGCAAATCTCCCATAAGGGTTCTGCATGCCTTGCATCCATGCTTGAAAAGGATTTTGAGGTTGGGACCAAGGTTGTTGCCAAGGATTCCAATTTGGTGGAGGTTGAAAATTCATAGGGTTGTTAAACCCTTGATTTTGTTGCCCTTTCCAAGGTCTCCTTGCAACAAAACAGAGAGATTCAATGGTACTTGGATCTTCCTGAAAGACAGATTTGAGACCAGGGATTGAAGGACAATCCTTGGTTTCATGATTCTCTGAATAGATCACACATGTTTCTACAACCTTTGCATCTAAGGGACATTCCCTTAGAGCATGTTTCTTTCTACACTTTGGGCAAAAGATAGCTAAAGCTTCAGATCTGCTTGTTGTTTATTATGGATATTAAGAGCGTCTAGTTGTTCACTAAGACTTCCTAAGATATCAGTTTTGAATTCATCAAGCATATTGCCTATCTCAGCCCTACTTACTGATCCAGTTGCAGATTTGTTTGCTCTGAGGAGAGAAGGATCTCTAGGCCCTTTTTGAGTTTTAGATTCCCCCCGTGAGAGATGAACACATAGCTCTGCTATATCATGAAGTGGAAGTTGAGATATGTCTCATTTTCCCATCATGTTCAAAATATCTATCCATTCATCTCTAATGGCTTTTAATAGAAGGGCTTTCAAATTTTCATCATCTAAGTTACTCATTTTTTCTCTTTTCAAGTTATATTGAAATCTTTCGAGTAAATCCTCCAAGTTTTAATCTTCCTTTTGCACCATCTTGAACACCTCATCCTTATGATTGGTGGGCATACAATAATCCAGGTACCTATCCAAAAATGTTTGTTTCATATCATTCCAAGTACTAATGGATTGAGTGAGTAATTCCATGAACCATTTCAAGGCTGCCCCTTTCAATGTTGAAGGGAACAGTTTGAGTTTTTGAGCGTCTTCTAGATAATCATAAGTTCGACATACGACCTCAAACTCAAATAGAAATGTCTCAGGGTCCTCATTTCTTAATCCATGAAAGTTTGGGAGGACGGATGGCGAAATGTTTTTCATTGTGGCTCGGGAATCATCATCGACTATAGGAAATCCGAAATCCAAATGAATTGTCTCCATCCCTATTTCCTCCAATGTTACCTCTACCTCCTCCATTATTCCCTCCTCCACCTCTACCTCTACCTCTACCAAGTCTGGTTTCTCCTTCTTCTGCCATGGTAGTTTCCTCAGAGACTTCAGAGTTCTCTGGTTCCTCTACCAAGGGTGAATGAGGAGGAATTTCTCCCTCTTCCTCAGGTGATTCTACTTCTTCAATTACAATATGTCTCCCTGTAGAAGGAAGGAAAGGATCTCTTTCTAATTCAGATTCAATAGATGGTGTGAGAGAGTCAACTACTGCCTCTTGAATTCCAGGAATCCTAGAGCTAGGAGTGTGAGTTAGAGATGATGGAGGTGTCTCTTGCCTATTCCTTGAAGTAGATGGAGTTGTAAAAATCGAACTCTTGGCTCTAGCTAAAAACCTTCCTCTAGAATCTCTTTCTCTATGCATGTCATTTTTTTTTTATTTTTCTTCAAGTCGGGTTAATAATTCTTTTTCTGATCTTCCAGGTCACTCTAGGTGCAAGAAGAGAGCATACTCAAGAAACTATTAAACCGATAACTTTCTCTTTTCTGATCCTCCAGATCACACTAGGCGCAAGAGGGGAGCATACTTTGAGAGGTTATTAATTTTCCTTTCTTGAAATTTTCTTGTTTTTATATTTTTTTTTAGAAATTGGCTACCTAATTTCACTTCCCCGGCAACAGCGCCAAAAATGTTTGGTCAATTTAGTGATGCCTAAATTGCAACTTTTAAATGTCAACCCGGGGCTCGTAAGCTGATGAAGTAAGGTGTATTGTATGTACTTAGGCAACTATTTCTTAAGCTTTTGTCATTTTTAAATTTTTAAGTTTGTTTTCAAATATATCTCTCCTACTGTGATGTGATGGAAATGAAATAAAGCGAGTGAAGTGTGTGAGATTGTGATGAGCTTTTTATAACTTAAAAGTATTCTACAAGAAAGCTTGAACAACAACTGAAATGAAATCAACTCTTAAAGGAAAATAAAGGCATCAAATAAAAGACTAATGACATTGGCCCAGTATCTCTGCTGCTGCAAGAAAATGAAGATGAAATCTATGTCAAATCTAGCTAAAAAAATAAAAACTAAGCAATGTGAAACTGAAGTAAATCTACATAGAAGAAAAACTAAGTCACAAATACTTTAGCTTCTTCTTAACCTCTTGTCTTTTAACTGAATATATCATGTGATAAACAATTAAAAATAAGCCAAGCAATTGTGATTTCTTGAGCAACTAAACCAAGCTGTGCTAAGTGATATTTTGGTCCTCAATGAAGATATTAAATTATGGAGAAGAAACCATCAATAGGTAAACAACTCGATGTCTAAAAGCAGAAAGCAACTATGCAAATTAAAGAAATGATAGTAAGGAGATAAAGGCTGCAAAACAAGGAAGGTCAACAACATAGACAAGATGATCACAAGTGTCACTAGTTGTGAAAAAGAAAAGAAAGAAACTGTCCCGGGCATACCTAAGAAACCTGCATAACACACTGATCAGTCATGGAAAAGTGTAGAAATATAAATAAGCAGAATTCAAAATTTATATACAGCTATTGTACATGATCAAAACACAGCAATCAAAGGCATTTTGTACAACTATTATACATGAAATGAGAAAAAGAAATGCAGGAAATTAAAGAGTACTATACAGGCCTTCAGTAAACAGGGGCCCTCTGCCTACTCCAGCCGGTTCAATGATCAGTTACACGCTCAAATGGAAAACAGTCTTCTCATATATTATGTATCAAAATAGAAAGTACAGTGGGGAGTTCAAAATTACATATTATCGGCTAACTATCCAGCGTTCAAAGACGCTTTATTTATAACAGAGGAAAGAAAACTAACTTAACGAAAACTAAGCTATTCAAGCAGCTGTGTAAAAACACGTAGTCTTGCTGCGTCCTCGGATTTAGGAAACGGTCGTTGTGGGCATTCAATCTGCTGTTGGATTCATGTTTCCCACTATCTTTGTGGCTGAGGAAGATGCCAACTGTTCTTCACGTGCTCTAAAACAGAACACGCAGAGCTGTGCCACTGCCATTGACTTCTGTTGACCGTAGTTGCCTCCTCGTTGACCACGGGTTTTTATGACCGGTTTGGGTGAGCTGGAAGGACACACACCATGTCCCTTGTTCCACGAACTTGCCCATGTGGCTTCTTCCTTCCCAGAGGACACCTGGAAACATATCATTTAATAAAACGGCTGCGGAATCCGGGGTTGGCTGCGGAAACCGGGATCAGCTGCGGGGAAACCCTGTGTGAGCTGCGGAAACGCGCATTTTTTGAACCAAAATTCTAAACCAACAACACAGTCATTAGCATAATTAGCAAACCATGTAAAAAGTCCTAAAATACAATGATTTGAGCAATTTGATGGAGGGAATGAGTGGCAAAAGAAGGAAATGAATAGGAAAAGGAGGCTGAGAGGATGTGTAAAGAAGTGCATGTTTGAGGCTCAACACAAGGTGAAAAAGGTTACCTTTGGCCACCACTTGTTCAGCCATATTTTTTTCCACACTAGGGCTTCATATTCCTGCTCCTGTCGGGTTGTTAAGTAATAGGCTTCCTTTATCGTAAAGGTTCCCTTTGTGGACCTTCCCCATTGAAGTATATCTGTACCTATTCTTATTTCAATTCTTCTTGATTCCATTTCCTTTACCAGCAGAGCTTCTTATTCAGGATTAATATTTCTATCCCATTCTTCCGGTTTCTTCCATGCTCCCCAGGTTTCATCTTGCCTTTCTTCCTTCCAGTAGTCTTTGACGTACTTTAACCCCTCTTCTTTAGCCTTCTGGTAAATGTTTTGCAGGTCATGTATTCCATTATTCTTTCTCTTTGCTGCGAGGCTTCCTCCCAAAATTTAGCTATATTTCCATTCCTTATTTCCCAGAATGCATGTTTTCCTATGATCTCTCTGTTTTGACTAGCCAGGTCCCCGATTGTGGAGCCTCTTGGAACTTCCTCCAGTCTAAGAATGGCTTCAACAGTTGTGGGCATATTGTCTTTTTGGATCCATATTTTTTTCCATAAATCTTCTCCACCTTTCATCCATCTCCACTATAGCTTCACTCCTAGAACTTGGTTCAAAATATACGGGTCTCTGAGACCTAGTCCCCCTTCCTCTTTGGTTTTTGTTATGGCTTTCCATGATATTAGGGCCCATTTCTTTTGTTGCTTTGGTCCTCCCCATATGAATTTTCTGAATATCTCCGTCATTTTTGTACACACTCCTTTAGGGACTGCCATTGCCGAGAGAGGGTAGATGGGAATTGCTAGAAGAATTGATTGAAGGAGCACTAGTCTTCCCGCTAAATTCAGAGATCGGAAGGACCAGTTAGTCAGTCTGATCTTGAGTTTCTCAATAGTTTGTTTCCAATTTTCTATTCTCAGAGGATTTGAAGCTAACAGATTTCCCAAGTATTTTTTAGGTAGTTCTCTGGATCGGAAACCTAGAATTCTGGTCAGGTGGGTTTTTACCACTTCTGGTGTATTGAAGAGGAAAGTACTGGATTTTTCCTTGCTAATTTCAGTGCCTGATGCTTCCATAAAAAGGTCCAAGATCTGTTTCACCCATTTAACTTCTCTCAGAGAGACTGCACAAAAGAGCATAATGTCGTCTACGAACTGCTGACGAGTAATTGGTAAGTTGTTTCCCCACGGTCTCAGTCCTTTGATTTTTCTCTCTCTTAATTCTTTTTTGATATATCTTCCCAATCCTTCCGCTGCTATGATAAACAAAAATGGGGATAGAGGGTCTCCTTGGTGCAAACCTCTTGTGGCATTAAAAGTCGAGGTTGGTGATCCATTTAAGAGAATGGAGAAGTTGGGAGTGGATATCATATTGTATATCCAGTCTACCCATCGATTGCAAAAGCCAAAAGCCAGTAAGGTTGTTTTAAGGTACTTCCAATTTAGACGGTCATATGCTTTTGAGAGATCCAGCTTTATCATCATGCCCATTTCCTTCTTTTGTTTCAGAGAATGAATTACTTCCTGAGATACTACCAATCCATCTAGAATTTGTCTCCCTTCCACAAACCCAGTTTGTTCCGAGGAGATTATACTAGATAGAATTGGTTTCAATCTCTTAGCCATTAAAGTTGCAATAATCTTATAAATTACATTACAGAGAGAAATTGGACGGAAGCCTTGTGTTGTTTCCGAGTAAGCAGATTTTGGAATAAGAGTTAAAAGAGTTGAGTTTAGGCCAGGCCATACCTTTTGGTGTCTACGTGATTCCTCAACCACCTCCAAGATATCCTGTCCTAGGAAATGCCAGCCTACTTGGTAAAATTCCACTGTAAATCCATCCTGTGGGGCTTTGTTTCTTTTCATCCCTTTCACAATTTCCTCCACTTCTTCCAGGGTTGCTGCCCTCATCAGAGCCAAATTCTGGTCCCTGGTGATCATTTTAGGGATGTCGTTGCATATCCTTTCTATAGCTTCTTCTCTATTCACTTGAGGTTCGGTAAGGATATCTTTAAAGTGTCCTACAAGATTCTATTCCATTTCTTCATGTTGGGTTATCCGTTGTCCCTCCTCAATTTTGATGGAAAATTTTTTGTTCCTTTGTCTGTGTTAGATCATGGCTTGGTGGAAGAACTTCATGTTCCTTTCTCCTTCACGAAGCCAGTTTATGCGAGACTTTTTCTTCCATAAGATCTCTTCCTGTTTCCTGCGTTCCTCAATTTGGCTTATCACTATGCCCTCTTCTCGACTTCTTTCCTTGCTCCTGCCTTCTATTATAATTTCTTCTTGTAGATCTCTCATTTTTTGTTCTAAACGTTGTTGTTCAATAAAAATGTTCCCAAATTCATCTTTGTTCCATCTTTTTATTTTTTCCTTGAGTTCTTTTAGCTTTAACTGAAAGGTATGCATCTTGGTTCGTCCTCTTTGTTGGCTCTTGGTCCACCATTCCTCCACCTTTGGCATGAATTGCTGATTTCTAAGCCAGAACACTTCAAACCTAAAAGGGCGCCTTTTGGGACTCGTTTTAAGGTCAATTTCTAGCTTGATTGGCCAATGGTCTGAGCCTATTGCTGGAAGGATCATTGTTTCAATGAATATATCCCTATTTATAATTTGTTCTGATATTAAAAATCTGTCCAGTGTCAAAGCAATCTGATTTACGCCCCCTCTTTTGTTATTCCATGTATGGATGCCATTTATTGTCGGAATATCCACTAGTCTTTGTTCTGATATCATGTCGCCAAAAGCTTCCATGTCTTGGTCTGTTCTTCTCAAACCTCCTCTTTTTTCCGTTGTGGTAGTAATCATGTTGAAGTCCCCACCTGCAATCCATGGCTTCTCCTGGTATAATCTTCGAATTGTTCTCAAATTTTGAAGGAAGCTTCTGCTTTCATTTGGTGAATGTGGACCATATACCCCTTTAAGGACTATCCATTCCGACAAACCTATCATTCTAAAAGTTCTTGAAAGGATTCAAGGGAGGCTTACCCAATTTTCAAATTGAACTTCCTCAGGATTCCATAGGATTGCTAGTCCTCCAGCACTGCCGGCCGCATCCTGCCCCATTACCTCGTACCGTGTATTAAACCTTTTCATTATTTCGTCCATTTTCTGGGTATTAATCTTGGTTTCTTGAATTATCATTATACTTGATTTGTCTTTTTTCAGTCTCTCCCTCAGATATCTCTGCTTTCCCTTACTATTGAGACCTTTGATATTCTAGCTTGTAATTATCAGTTTAATAATTTTGATGGTTGTTGAAATACCTCTGAGAGAGGTATAACTCTTCCTGAATTCACCAGAATCTCCCCCACTACTTGGATGGTTTCACTCATCGGATGCCTACCTCTTTTCCTTCCTCCTTTTCTAGTACTGCCCAATCCGATATTTTGATTCCCTTGCATTCCTGGCTGTTCTAATTGACTAACTGCAAGTGCCCCTGCCTTCTCTTTATATTTTTGGAACATCTCTTTATATAACTGCTTTTGCTCTTCCGGTATAAACCTTTCATCTAAAAGCCTCCATTCCTGTAACAATCTCCTCATTACCCGCTCCTCTTCTCCACCTTTGTCTTTTTGAGGGTCCACCTCCATTTGGGTTTGGTCATTTATCTGGTCCATGTTCTCCTCGACTCCACCTTGTTCCATGTTTCCCTGAATTTTTTCCTGGTCTCCTGTTTCTTTTGATAGTTCCATGGGTTCCTCATCGCTATCTTCCTTTTCCATCCCCATTTCCTCTTCCTGAAGGGCTTTGAACTTATTTTGATTTTCCAGTGGCATCGTTTTAATGGGTGGTTGCCACAGAGGCACACCTTTTTCCGCTTTTCTTCTAGTGGGCACTTCGTTAAATCCCTCTTCCTTCCCTTTGGTTGCCTCTGCTGCCTTTGTCTCCTCTTCTTTCTTTTCGGTTGCTTCCTCTATCCTATTTAGGGGGCATTGTCTGTAGAGATGTCCGTATTCATGACATCTTCTACAGTGAAATGGGATGTGTTCATAATCCACTGGTTGCTACCAGACCTCATCATGGTATTCCAGTTCAATAAATTCCGGGAGTGGCTCTATTATATTCATATATACACATATCCTGGCGTAAGATGTGTATCTCCCTCTTTTTTTAATCTCAACAACTTTAAAAAATGTTCTGATTTCATTTCCTATTCCTTCGAGGATCTCCGGATCCCAGAACTCCATTGGTAGTTCGAAAAGTCTGATCCAGATAGGTGCTGCTAACGTTTTCTCCTTGTCTGGGTTATAACAGTCTTCCCAGTGCCAAATGAATAGACCAGCATTGTTCATGAAATAGGGTCCTCCCTCAAAGATCCTTTCCTTATCCTCCAGATTTGAAAATATAACTGTAAAAAAACCCTTTGCTCCCAATTTTAGATCTATATGACCCTTGGGTTTCCATCTCTGTTGTATCCATTTAGACAAATCCTTCTCCGACGGCCAAAACCCTACGAACTTGCATATTAAAGCATGATCTCTCATATAACTTCTACACTCTTCAAGTTTATTGTTCAGAATTACGAACCTAGGTTTTTTCGATGCCCTTGGAAGACATTTGCCGCTTAATCCCGCCTGCCAACGAGCTCCCATTACCGGGGTCTCTCCATTGCTTTTCCTTGAACCGTTCTGCGTCCCTGTTCTTCTTGACTCCCCTGTTGTTATGTTCTTGTAGGAGGGGATCTCTCCCCTCCCCGCTTCAGATCCCATTTCTCCTTTAGTGCGCTCTGTTTTCTGGTTCCTACCCTTCTCCCGTATCTCTGATTCTTTGTCTTGGTCGAGTGCAAGAGGGTCGGCCTCCCTTGCGCTTGGTCCTCTTTTTTGGTTGGCGCACAACAGTACTACCTCAAACCCTAGCTATCATCGAAAACTCTCCATTCGCATCCCATGAAAATCCCTATCTTCCATGGGAATTCCATAATTCAAAATCCTAAGAAATGATTAACTTTATTTTCTTCATTATTTATTTATTTATTTTGTTTTTCTTATTCATTTATTTGACCATTTATTATTTTTATTTATTTTTAAGTGTTTAGAATTAATTGTTTTAATTATTTAATTTTGACTCAAATACTATTTTTATTTTAGTGTTTTAATTATTTAGGTTTGACCCAAATATTATTTATTTAAGTTGGACCAATTATTATTTTTATTTATTTTTAAGTTTTTAAAATTAATTCATTTGGATTATTTAATTTTGACCTAAATATTATTTTTATTTTAGATATTCATTTCATTAAAAATTTCTATTGATTAATTATTTTCCTTAATTCAATATTAACAACTATATTGTAAAAATTATTTCCTTGTATTAAAATATTATTTATTAATAAATATATTTATTTAGTCAAATCTACCTATTATATTAGGAGTTGTTTTTAGTGCCTTTTTGGAAGCTTTTACAGTGGGTTTTTCCAGTCAAATTTCTCTAAAATCGGGCAAGAATTTGTTGAAATCACAAGTTTGATGGGTAATCTTGTGATAATCTTGTGAAAATAGAAGTGCCCTAAGGGTTTTTGAGGGTGTTGAATCCATATATACAATAAAAAAGAACTAGTTTAAATAACATAAATCAAGGTTTCACCTGAAATTTTTCCATCGGATTCTAGCACGATAAAGTCCAAAAAATCACACTAAAAACTACTCCGTTATATCTTGGTTCTTCATCTTGTCCTAATAATGAACCGCCACACTAAATAATTAAAAACACCACATTAAATAGTTAAAAACATGACAAAACTCTCATAATATAATTTTTACTTAAATTTTTCTTACTTATCATAATCATTCTTATATTTAAAAAATTAAAATAAAATTATGATACACGCTAAATATATTAAACAATGAAAACCAGGATTAAAATAGCAAATTATTTTGATTAATCATCATGGAAGTTTCACCCAACACTTCGTTTTTGAGAATCAAAAGGAAAACAAACTTTTTAAATAATTCTCACAGTTATTCTTAATTATTTAATTTTTTATTTTTAACTTTCAACTTTCAACTAATATTTTTTATTAATTATTCATTTCAGTTATTTTTAATTTTTTAATTATTATTTAATTAATTTTATTTTAATTCTTGAAATTTTTAATTCTTATTTTCAATTTCAATTTTAAATTAGTTAATTATTGATTTTTAATTATTAATTTTTCAATTTTTTTTTTTTACTAAGTTATTGAATTTTTTAATGAATTTGGACCAAAGTTTTAATTATTATTTCTAAATAATTAAATTTAACATATTAAGTAATTAAAAAAAGAGTTATAAACGATCATTAACGTAACGATTCTGGTTCTTTTTCTTCTATAAAAAACTATTCAACACTCATTTATTCACAAATCTTTTTGGTCCCTCTTGAAAATAGATGGAGTAACCATCGAAAAATTAGACGGATGAAAAACTATTATGCTTTGGTCCTTATGATAATGGATGGAGTAACCATCCGAAAAATTGGACGGATCAAAAACCATTACACTTTGATCTTGATGATAATGGATGGAGTAACCATCTGAAAAATTGGACAGATCAAAAACCATTACACTTTGGTCCTGTGATAATGGATGGAGTAATATTGTACAAGTGGCTTAAGAAGTGAATATTTTTTGTAGATGTCTTTTTTGAAAGATTCTGAGGATGAAGCTAGGGTTTGAAACAGGGGGCGATATCAACAAACTAGTAACCATGGAGGGACAAGGAGGAGGGAGCTCCACTCCCTCCTATAGTAACACAGTCTTGAACAAAGGTAGAGGGATAAGTCAAAGCAAGCAGAAAAACTCCATGGAGAAAGAGGCAAGAATCACTGAGACACAAGTGCCGGAAGGCAGCGGACTCCAGGACGAGAGAGGGCCCCACGAGGAGGCTCGGGAAGAAGCGATAGTAGGTGACAAAGGTCAGAGGTAAAAAAGTAGAACTACAGCGGGACCCTGCAAGCCCAAGGCTATTATTAAACCACGGGTGGTCCTTAGTGATCCAGCTTTGCAGGAGCACAGAGATCACATGGCTACCTATGCAGTCATATGTAAGTTCATGGGCATCTGGCCCACGGAGAAAGCACTATACACTTGGATAAGAAACACTTGGAAACCAAAAGGAGATATAACTATTCATCTGGGTTCCAAGGGTTTCTTCACCATGGTTTTCAAGAACTTGGAGAATAAAGACAGAATATTCAAAGGAGGACCCTCCTTCTTTACTGCCGCGGGTCTCTACATGCGACCTTGGATGATGAACTTTGTGTTGGAGCGAGAAACATTCACTTTGGTCTCGATATGGATTAGACTGTATTCCTTACCTTTAGATTACTGGCTGTTGGAATCCTTAAAAGCTATAGGCAATAAACTAGGACATTTTATAAAAATATCAGAGGCTACTTTGCATGGTAAATACACATCCTTCACGCACATATGCATTGAAATGGACTTATCGGGAGCACTCTTGGATGAGGTCATCCTAGAATTTTATGGTGAGAAATGGGTGCAAGCAGTCGACTATGAACACATCCCGTTTAGATGCCGCAAATGTCATGAACATGGACATATCTTCAGAGAATGCCCACTCAAAAAAGGAGAGAACAATCTGAAAGGCAACTTTGGTAAAGACCTTGAAGCTTACACCAAAGTGGCAGGCAAGGAGAAAAGAGGGGGGAAGAAGCACCAAAAGAAACCCAGTGAGAACAAGCTACCAAGTCACAATAGTTTTGAGATTCTGGAAGAGGAGGGGAAGGAAAATGAAAAGAGTAAGGATATGGGGAACACCTCAACAGAAAGGGAAAGAGAAGATAACATGGACATAATACAAGAAGACAAAGAAAGGAAGGAGGACCAACTAAACAACATAGGAATTAGAGAAGACCAGGATATGACCCCCAGTGAAGTAGGAACGGAGGATCAAGACCTATAGGAGATCCTTGAGAGGGAGAACCTGGAATTTGAGTAGTTTCTAGAACAAAGCACTAACAAAGGGATCAACTCTCTGCCTCAAGAGAAGTTTGAAAGAGTGCAACAACTCTTCCTCAGTAGAGCCCAAAAAAAGGCGTTGGAGTCAAACAAAACTACGATAGCTAGGAGAATAAAGGGATCAAATAGATGGAGATCACACCAAGATGCTCCACCAAAAATCTAGGAAAAAAAAGAGGAAGAAGAAGACAGAATGATCTCCTATTAGAATGAAGAAAACTCCTAATTAATTCAAGTAAGATGAAATATCTTACAGATAAACATAAGAGTAAGAACCATCTAGTAGATGTCTTGATCGCTGCTCAGCCTAGCCGCCGCTCTACTCCTCCTTTGTGCCTGTCGGCTCGGCCCTCGGGCTACTTGGTGGGCACCGTAGGCCTCCTGTGGGCTCTTCCCCCTGTGAGGCATTCCCCTGCGCGGTGGTCTCCCTGCACGGCGATTTGCCTCCATCTCTGTAGATTTGCTGGG
Organism: Pinus taeda; assembly: GCA_000404065.3. Taxonomy (NCBI): domain Eukaryota; kingdom Viridiplantae; phylum Streptophyta; class Pinopsida; order Pinales; family Pinaceae; genus Pinus; species Pinus taeda. Next base: position 48,988 of record APFE031425884.1, on the reverse strand, counting down.
GCTCCCTATCTCTCTGCTTCTGAGATGGCTTGTGGGGTTTGATTAAGGCTGCTAGGATCTGTGGTTGTTGCTTCAATGGATCTGCCCCCCCTTCTGATGCTGAAGCCTTTTTTAAGCTCCTGGAATCCCTGCCGAAGAAGAAAGTTTCAGAGGCTGCGAAGTTCGTGAAACGTTTGGATGACATCCCAGAGATCTCGCTTCCCCCGGAGGGTCTGATCAAGGTCGCCCTTTTGCTGGCTAAGAGAGCTTTGGTTGGTCAGTTCACGGGCCTTTGGCCCTCCCCCAAATCCATGGAGAGTTGGATTGCTAGAAACTGGGCTCCGTTGATTAAAAATGGTGTCACCTCGTATTTTCTAGGGAAGGGTTTCTTCATGTTTGAATTTTCTTATAAAGAGGATAAGGATCTGATATTCCGGAATGGCCCCTATTTCATGGGTCCTGAGGGGGTTGTATCTCAACAAGTGGACGCCTGATTTTGATCCTTCAGTTGACGTTCCCACGACCGTTCCTGTGTGGGTTAGGCTGCCCAATCTGCCTGTGCACTGTTGGAATCGGGAATCCCTAAAGCATATTGATAACACCTTGAGCAAATTCATCGACCGAGAAAATAACAAGGATCAATTTGACTGTGCTAGAATCTGTGTTGAAGTTGATCTGGAAGTTGGTTTTCCCAAGGCAGTAAAGATCAAGGTTGGAAGCTGGTCTCATGTTCAGAAGCTGGACTATGAACAAATTCCATTCAAGTGCAGGAAATGCCAGGTTTATGGCCACTTCACTCGAAACTGTCCAAAGAATATTGAAATGGAGAAAGGAAAGGATGAAGGTTGGACCCGGGTTAAAAGATCCAAATATGCCCACAAAGCCAATCGAGCAGGTAATACAAATGGCAATGGCCCTCAGGCTGCCCCTAGAAACCATACCCCTATCATGGAAGAGCAAGGCAATAAATATGCTCTATTAAGCCCAACTATGGAAGGCTCTCTAGAACCAGAGATGCAGAAGGAAGGACCGATCCCCAAGGAGCCCCCCACGGGACCAATACAGGTGGAAAGTAACGAAGATAGACCAAAAGAGACCCTCATTGAAGAGATAGAGGATGTGCAAAGTTCAGAGGAATCAGAAGAAGAAGGAAAAATAGGAGCTTCACAAACCTCGGCCAGAAGATCACTGAGAGGTCGAAAATCTGTGCGGGAAAAAAGAGAACAAGAGACCTACAAAGACAAGCTTCAGAGAAGTCAACCAACCCTCGAGAAGCTCTTGGAAGATACTCTGAAGAAGAACAGAAATCAGTCTCAGAGCTCTAGGGGAGCTCATCACTCAAAATGCAAGTGATGAAGATCGTCTCCTAGAATTGTCGGGGTATGAGGAGCAGAATAAAAGAATAAGCCATAAGAAGCTTGATAAGAACAGAATCTCTCGGCCTACTCCTCATCCAGGAGACTAAAATGGAGGACCATGCCTTCCTCCAGATCGACAAGAAGTTGTGGAAGCAAAGCGAAGGACAAGCAGTCTCAGCTCGAGGTGCTTCTGGTGGATTAGGCACTATTTGGAGTGCTAACAAATTTATAAAGATCAGAGAAGTTAAAAACACCCATTGGTTGTTCTCAAAAATTCAGCACGTAGAAACAGATACGATACTCTCCCTCTTCAACGTGTATGCTCCTGTCAGCGCAACAGAGAAAAAGCACTTCTGGGACTCCATTAGGAATCTGGCAGATTCTGAAGAATTAGCTAATATTATAATAGCAGGGGATCTTAACCTCACATTATCTTTGTCAGAAAAACATGGAGGAAGCATCGTCAGGGACCCGGCGCGGGAATGGGTTGAGGATTTTCTCCAAGACTAGGATATGATCGATATCAAGCCATCGTCCAGGAAGTACACTTGGACAAACAAAAGAATCGGCCCAGGTCATATCGCTGTAAGGTTAGACAGATTCCTCATTCAAAGCTCTTTTCTTCTTCTTGGTCTAGAATCTAGAATGCATATTCTTCCTTGCAGTGTTTCCAATCATCACCCCATTAAACTTGATCTGCTGGTTCATTTTCATCAAGGCCCCATTCCTTTTAAATTCAATTCTCATTGGGTCAAGGAGTAGTCATTCTTGCCTTTGATAAAAGAAACCTGGAAGCTCCCTATCAAAGGCTCTCCCTTCTTTGTTTGGGAGGAGAAACTTAGGAGAGTCAAAGCTACTCTAAAGTCCCGGGTAAAATCCTTACCAAATCTTGCTGTGGAAAGGAAAATGATCCAGGAGCATCTTGATTTGCATCATCTGGTTTCAGAAAAAGCTGAGATCACTAAAGAATTACTTGAAAAGGAGGTTGATCTTCAACGCATGCTCCTTAAGGCTAGCTTGGCAGAGGAAGAGTATTGGAGACTAAAATCCCACAGTCTTTGGCTCAAGGCGGGAGATAGAAACTCTTCCTTCTTCCATAAGCAAGCTCAAGTCCGAAAATGTCTCAACTCCATCTCTGAAATTAAAGTAGAGACCACCACCCACAGAGAAATCAGATGCATAAAGAACGCTGCCTTCACTCACTTCAAAAATCTCTACAGTGAAGAAGAGGCCTTCGATCATGTTTCTTCCCTTGTGAATGAGGTTCCCTCCCTGATAACCGAAAGTAATAAACATTTCCTGGATGCTGAGATCTCTAAAAATGAAATAAAAACCACTCTCTTCGCTATGGAACCGGATAAGGCCCCGGTCCCTGACGGTTTCACTGTCGGATTCATTCAGTCCTGTTGGAAGATTGTGGAGAAAGACCTATACAGAATGATTCGGAAATCTCAAGAGTGTCAGAAAATTGGGGGAAGCACTAACTCGGCCTTCCTGGCCCTCATTCCCAAGGAGAAAGGTGCCAACACCTTCAGCTGGTTTTGTCTTATATCCCTTTGTAATATAGGCTATAAGCTGATCACGAAAGTTATTGCCAATAGATTAAAAATCATCCTACTGGACATCATTCCTGCGAACCAGGGAGGTTTTATTCAGGGAAGACAGATCATGGACAATTTTATCCTAGTCCAAGAGGCGATTCACTCTAGTTTGGTTTGCAAAGAGAAAGGTATGGTTGTCAAGCTTGATTTTGAAAGCGCCTTTGACGGAGTGAGACATAGTTTTCTATTGGATGTCCTACGCAAATTTGGGTTTGGATCCAAATTTATCAACTAGATTAAGGCCTATATCAGCGAGCCTTGGATAGCCCCTCTGGTGAATGGGAGGGCCTCAGATTTCTTCAAAGCTTCTTGTGGCTTGAGGCAAGGGTGTCCTCTATCCCCTCTGCTCTTTGTCCTTCAAGCTTCCGTCCTCAGCTTCCTATTGAACAAAAAGCAATAGGACCAAGAATTAATGGGCCTTAACATTGCGAGAGGTGTTAATAACATAAATCATGCATTATTCGTGGATGATTCCCTCTTGCTGGGTGCTGCCTCTGTGCCCTCAGCTAAAAGATTCAAAGAAGTGGTTGATGACTATTGTGAAGACTCAGGGGGCAGCCTGAATAAAGGCAAATGCCATATTTACTGCTGGAATACCCCTGCCTCCATGCTTCAAGACATCTCCAGTTGCTTCGGTTTCGCGACATCCTCGTCATGGTCCTCCTTCAAGTATTTGGGTCTCCCTATTTTTCAAAAACGTGCTATCAGCAGAGATTGGTTGCCCCTGCTAGAAAAGTTTGAGTCTAAGATCTATTCCTTTGGATTTAACTGGCTTAATCTGGCAGGTAAGTCAGTTCTTATAAAAGTTGTTCTTAACAGCCTCCCTAGATATCAATTTGTTGTGATGCTGGCTCATATTAGAATTATGAAGAAAATGGAGGGGCATATTATAAAATTCTTTTGGAAAGGCGGGAAAGCTAACGAAAAGAAAATCCCTTTAATAAGTTGGACTAAAATCTCCATGCCCAGATTGGAAGGCGGTTTGAATTTTAAGAATAATTGCGCGCAGAACATTGCGTTGGGAGAAAAACTGATCTGGAGGATTATTGCCCCAAATCCGGGGTGGGCTCAGCTCGCCTTGTGGAAAAAATTCTTTCGTGGGCAGAGGAAAAGGTGTCTAGACCACCCCAAAGAAAACTCTGGCTCGCTAATTCAAAAGCTCTATGAAAAATCCTCCTTCCTAATCAACGACCATGCTCATTGGATCCCTGGTAATGGCAAGCAAATTAGAATTTGGGAGGATCATATAATGGGTTGCGACCCTCTGTCTGATGATCGCTCCCTGTCAGCGTTGAAAGATTAGATGTACAGATCAGGGTTCATTACTCTGTGGGAAATATCTAATTGGGAGAATGGACACTGGCACAGTTGGATTAACTTTGAGGTGCCCCAGGTCCTATCCAACGAATTGGTAATCTTCTCAGATTTCTTAAATGGCAAGGCTCCTTTGAACAACAGAAAGTTAGATACCCGTGGCTGGGGCTTAATGCCTGGGTGCTACTCCGTCTCTCAGGGTTATAGGCAGATCTTAGCGCATCCCCATGTTCCTTCAGATCCGAAACCATGGAAAGGAGTTTGGTTCAATTCTCCGCTTCCAAAAATAGACTATTTTTGTTGGCTCCTTTTTCATCAGTGAATTTTGACGGATGACAGATTACATAAAAGAGGCTATCATGGCCCCTCTTGATGCTCCTTGTGCGGTGAAAACTCAGAAACTGCTGCGCACCTGATGTTGAATTGCAATTTCGTGGCCGATCTCTGGAATGCGGCCTTAGGCCCTTGGAGGGCGGATATCATTCTCCCCAACAATATACCCGATCTTTTCTCGAACTGGATGCGGTCATATCCTGGAGGCTCTCCTCAGAATGCCCATCTCAAAGCTGCCTGGTGTATTCTTTCCAAATTAATCTGTTGGCACACCTGGTTGGAAAGAAATCAAAGGATTTTGAGAGATAAGAAGAGAGACCACAAGTTTGTATGGGTTAAAATAAAAACTCAGTTAAAGGAATGTGTCAGTGAACAACTTGATGGGGCAGGCCTGAGAGACCAAGATGTAGCTTGGAGCGATTCCCTGGATCTCCGTTTCATTGAAATTGTCAGGCCTCCCATTCCTCCTAAAGATTGGAAAATTCGACTTAATGCTTCAGATTTCTTGGCTCTTTGCTCAAAGTAGGTCCATTTTATTCTCTTCTTTGATGGGGCAGTGAAAGGCAATCTGGGCAGTTCCGGAGCTGGAGGAGTTGTTAAGAGAGCGGATGGAAGAACTGTTCTTAGATTTGCCTGGGGAGTGGGCTTCAACACCAGCATCTAAGCTGAAGCCCCGACCCTTCTCCAATGTTTGAAGCAACTTAAATCTCTCGGAACCAATGATGCAATAGTGATGGGAGACTCTCAGACTATCATAAAAACTATTATAGACAACTCTGCCCCTTCAGATCTAAGACTGTCCAGATTGATTACCAGAATAAGAATCCTATCAAATTCCTTTCAGATCTTGAAATTCTATCATGTCAAGAGATACAACAACAAATATGTTGGCGCTGAAGCTAATAAAGCTGCTCTCCTCCCCCTCGGAGTCATTCTCAGAGATGGAGAAGAAGGTTGGGATCCCATTCCTTAACTAACTGGTGAATATGTTTTACTGTCTTTTACTGGAGCAGATTGTTTGCATTTTTAAAGTGGGAAAGATAGAGGCAGTTTCTCGAAAAATAGCTTGTAAAAATCTCTGCCGTAGCATAGAAAAAGAGACTTTGGTCCTGGACAAGGAGTTTTCTAGATTTTGGTCTGCATATTGTAATCAGATTTGCGGCACTTTGGCCAGAAATTAATATATCACTCTACCCGTTTCTGTTAAAAAAAGAGAAGATGAAAGATCTTACCAGTTACTCTTTTACAAGCACCTCATTATGAAGCTCACAAATTGGAATATGCTAGGTAGCAAAAGAAAGCAAAGAAATCTCAGTAATAGAATAAAAGAAGAAAATCCAGATATGGTTTTCATACAGGAAACCAAATACCCAATAGAAAAGATCAGGGACCTTCACTACAAATGGCTCAACAACTATGAGTACTTGGAGGTCAGAGCCAACAACACAGCCGGGGGAATTATTACCCTCTGGAATCCTAAAAAAATTGAGATCACTGATGCAGAAGCACCCAGAAATCATCTCTCTATTATAATCCAACCTCTGGGGGACAAAGACTGTTACTTGACTACAAATGTCTATGGTCCTCAACTACTTGAGGATAAATTAAGACTACTCACCTCACTAGAGGATCAAAGAAGAAGACATCCAAGCATCCCATGGATTTTAGGGGGGGGATTCAATATGATCAAATCACTTTCAGAAAAAAAGGGGGAAGTAGAATGTTGGGGTGCGACTCACTCACATTCCAGAACTTCTTAGACAACATGAGACTGGTAAGCATGGAGACAATAAATGGCATCTTCACTTGGAATAACAAGAGATGGGGAACAACCAAGTTGCTTAGAAATTATATCGCTTCATAGTTTCGGAGTATCTCCTTCTATTGGGTCACTCCATGATCGCATGGGTTCTTCCTTTCGGGGGTTTGGATCACTGGCCTGTTCAGTTGGACGCTTCCTTCAGCGGAACACCAAGAAACAGACCTTTCAGGTTTGAAAATTCTTGGCTCACTCATCCAAACTTCTCCAATAACATTAGAAAGTGGTGGGTGGAAGACATGCCCACTCAGGGCACAAAAATGTTCATCCTACATCAGCACCTTAAACATATCAAACAAAGGCTCAAAGATTGGAACCGAAATGAGTTTGACAACATTTTCGAAGCCAAGAGAGAAGTGGAATGTAAATTACAAGAAATCAATCAAATTATCATCAAGGAAGGATTCACAGAGGAGAGGAAGGTATTGGCAGACTCTCTACAGCAAGATTAGGACAATAGATGTCAGCAGGAGGAGATCTTCTGGAACCAAAAATCTAGAGTAAAGTGGATTAAAGAAGGGGAGAGAAACACCAGATTCTTTCATAAATCTACAATGAAACACAGGGCACATAAATGAATCACGAAACTACTGGATACACAAGGGAAGGAGTTAAAGACTCACGAGGAAATGGAATCGGTGTTGCTTCAACATTTCAAAAATATAGCAATGGAAACCTTGGCAGATAGATCACACTCCATTAAGAACTTCACTAAGAATATTCCCAAGTTGGTGACCAGGGAAGACAACTACAATCTCAATAGGCTAGTAACAGAGGAAGAGGTCAATGAAGTGATCAAAGAGATGCACAATGGGAAAGCCCGGATGGTTTCAATGTGGATTTCTTCAAAACTTAATGGGAAATAGTCAAACATGACATTCTTGATGTGGTAGAGGACTTGAGAACATCAAGAAAAGTTCTTAGAGCAATTAGTGAATCTTTTATAGCTTTAATCCCTAAACAAGAAAAAACAATGACACCAGAAAAATTTAAACCAATAGCTCTTTGCAATGTGGTGTACAAAATCATTTCCAAAGTTATCGCTAACAGACTCAAACCTCTACTACCATCGCTAGTTTCAGAGGAGTAGACTAGGTATGTGGAAGGCAGACAAATCCTCAACAACATCATCTAAGCGCATGAAGTGGTCCACTCCCTCAAGACCTATAAGCAAGCAGGAATGATTATACAGTTGGACATAGTGAAGGCCTATGATAAACTTAGCTGGCAATATATAAAAGAAATCCTTAAATCATATGGCTTTGACTACAACTGGATAAAGTGGGTCATGGCACTAGTCACCACAACAAGCTGCTCTATCCTTCTCAACGGCTCACCTTCTGACACTTTCAGGCCTTCACGAGGTCTTAGGAAAGGCGATCCTCTCCCCCCATTCCTTTTCATTCTCATGATGGAAGGATTGGGTAGAACGATCAATACAGCCAAGAAGGAAGGAAGAATCAAGGGGCTAAAACTGACTCACAATGGGGAGGCATTGGTGCATCAACAATTTGTGGATGACACAATGTTGCAAGGCACACCCACTGTCAAGGAAGCCAAAGCCTTTAAGCAAATCCTGAATGACTTTGCCCAAGCTGCAGGCACAAAGGTAAGCCTTACAAAATCCAAAGTTTTCTTTTACAATATGGACATTTCAATCCAAAGACATCCCTCCAGAATTCTTGGTTTTCAACGAGAGAATATTCCCTATAAATATCTAGGTATGCCTCTTACTGACAAACCTTTGAGTAAGGAAGTTTGGGAGGCAGCTACAAATAAGCTTAAGGAAAAGGTCAACAACTGGACTAATAGATCCTTGAATTTAGCAGGAAGACTAGTTCTCACAAAGGTAGTACTTCAAACCATTCCAATCTACATGTTCTCTACCCTTCTGGTCCCTAAAGGAGTTTTACAGTAGATTAGAAACATTCAAAGAAACTTCCTTTGGGGTAAAGGGGAAGAGAAAAAGAAATGGGCCCTGGTAGCATGGGACAAACTCTGTAAACCCAAAACCCATGGTGGTTTAGGTCTCCATGACCCGGACACCCTGAGCAAGGTCCTGGGGCCCAAACTTTGGTGGAGATGGATAAAAGAGTCCAACGATCCTTGGACCAAGTTATGGAAACAAAAGTATGCAACAAATTGGTAAGAAAGCACCATATTCGTATGTCGGGGCACATCAAGGGTTCTCATATTTGGAACAAGGCGTGGAGAATAGAACTTTAATTCAGAATCACAGCTCCTGGGAGATTAGAAATGGGAATCTGGCCTAATTCTGGGAGGATAACTAGTAGCAAGAACAAAATCTATGTAGAGACAGTCTAAATATCATAAAAAATGACACCCTTGATAAGGGTCTCAAGAGGGTAAGTGACTTTTGGGACCAGTCTAGAGGGGAAAGGAAATGGAGATTATGGAGAGTACCATCTTACAGTGCAGAAACTCCTTTGAAAACCCAAGCAAAAATGCTTGAAGAGATCTTAGAAAAGAGACAGATTCTAACCTCCACTTCGGATGATATTCTTAGATCGAGTAGAAATAACGAAGGTAATTTCAACCTCAAAGAAGCCAAAAGAATGATCATAGGATTTCACTATTCAAATGCTGACAAGATCTGGGAAAACATTTGGAGAAATCCTCACTGGATGAAAATCAAAATGTTCATATGACTAGTTGTACACAAAAAAATTCTGATCTGGGAAAATCTCAGAAAAAGAGGTTTCGTAGGGCCTTCTAAGTGTCACTTATGTGGTCTATAAGAGGAGACCACGGATCACCTTCTCAACATGTGTGAGTTCACCTCCTCCATCTGGAACTGGGTAGCCTCGATCTTCAACCAAACAGATAGAAAGGAAATTGACATTACGAAAACTTTAAAGAATTTGAGGAAAGATTTCTTAGAAAATGAAACAATCAATGTGGCTTGGACATTGATCCCACGCTTCTTAATCTGGGATTTGTGGAAAGAATGCAACAATAGAATCTTCAAAAATAAATCAAGCTCAACTCAAGGTATTGTGACTCAGATTCTTAATCAGCTCAGAGAAATAGTTAAAGTCTTTATGAAGCAACTTCCTGGGAAATCCCCTGTTCAAAGAGACATCCTCATCTTGGAACAACTGGGTATTTAGGCTTATGATACAACAAATAACAATAAGAAAGAAAGGCAAAGAACAGAAAACAAAGCCTTCTGGCAACCTCCGACTCATGGCTTCATCAAACTAAACGTTGATGGAGCTTCAAAAGGGAACCTAGGGGATTTTGGATACGAAGTAGCTATTAGAATGCAGAGGGAAATATCCAAGTTATCTTTCATAGTCACTTGGGGAGGGCCACCAACAATATGGCAGAATTCATGGCCATTGAACAAGGCTTAGAGATCCTAATAGAATACAATCTACCCAATACAATTATAGAGGTAGACTCAGAATTAATGATTAACTCAGTTAAAAGAATAAGCATTGGCTCAGCACCAGATAAAGTTTCAAGGAACTGGAGACTATCGCAAGTGTTTCATAGAGTCCAATCTCACTTCAGAACACTTAAAACTCTGAGTTTTGTTTATGTGCGAAGAGAGGCCAACAGGTTGGCGGACATATTAGCCAATGAAGGAGTGATCTACACTCGAGAAGACAAGTGCCTAGTTTAGGAGACTATCCAGACTGGACAGCTTCGTGAGGACTGCAGTACTCTGGCACATGAAGATAGGGAGCATCACCAAAACACCAAAGCAAATCAGTTAACAAAAATCTCAGATGGCGAAAGTTAAAGGCACAAATGATAGACAGGCTAAGTTCTGGGCCTTAAACAGGAAAAGAAGATAGAGGAATGGCAGGTAGAGTAGAAAGAGAGGAAAACCAAAAAATGGATCCAGGGCTTCTTCTCAGAGAAAGGGGGTTTTGCAGCCGATACCAGAGTTATCGGAAGCTCGCAGGTGCTGAAAGCGGTTTCACCAGAAAGCCTTCGATGCCACTAATGGATCTACAAGTGGCCCTCTGCAGGTTGAGAATACCACCTTTAGTGGCCTGGTACACCCCGCGCATCTCTACAACCCGAGACCAGGTTTAGCCGTCGGATCAGGTGGCAGGAGATCTAGGGCTATGAATGGTTGTGCTTGTTGACGGTGGGACCACGATAGTTTTTCTATAGTAACCTGGGTTTTTGGGCGACTCTATTTACTTAATTGGTTTTTAAGAAATGCATGCGATGCCATTGATCATGCAACACGTGGCTCTAGACACAATGGAAATACCGCCTTCATCGCGTGAGTAACGGTCGTGCATATAGTCTGTGTGATATTCTTCGCCGCCGTTGGATCAGGAGGTAACAGATCGAGGGCTAAGGTTGATAGGGCTAGTTGGTGGTGGGACGAGATGGTGTGGCCATAGTTTCCCCCATTATCAGGCATCAAATCAACCAAAAAGGGAATTTTGGTAAAGTCAGTTACCAAGTGACAAATAGTTCCAGAATCGAAGTCAATTCCCATCAAGTCCGCAAACTTCCATGGACGGAGATTGTTGGCTTAGATTTGCAGATATATTTGTATTTCTAATGGTGACACTCCTTAGCTTTGTGGTTTGTAAAGTGAGTGCACATGTGACATTTGCTTTCATGTATATTATGTAACCCTTATGTTGATTTAGTTGAATAGAAGATCTAATTCTTGCCTGAGCAAAAAAAAAAGATAATGGATGGAGTAACCATCATAAAAATTGGACGGATCAAAAAACATTACACAGTAATGGATGAAATAACCATCTGAAAAATTGGACGAATCAAAAACCATAACATAGTTCTCTTGGTAAATATCTAACAAAAACAAACTTGTTTTTATATTTCTATCTCTTTTATATATAAAACACCAACTCTTCAATTGATATTAATTTGAAGTAATCATTACTATTATTTGATACGTAGTATTAAAATTTATCTATAAACACTATGTTTGAATTTAGATATCCATATTTATATTAAATACAATTATTTTTTTATTTTTATTTTTTTATAAATATGTAATATTTTTATATATATTATAAATAATTTAAAATGTGTTATACATTTTATTATTTTTAAATTTATTGTTTGAAGTTGGTAGCACAATTAGTAAAAATATATGTTCTTCTATGGTCGGCAAGTTTAATCCACCGGCTAAACTATATATATAATATATCTATATATATATATATAATTATAATATATATATTATATATTTAATATATATATATTACTCATTGAATTGACAAGAACATTTCTACAACTTAGTATGAGGGAGACATTTGATTTTTTTGGTATCACTTTTAAAATAAAAACAAATATCTACATATAAAAAACATAAATTAAAAACATTATAAAACATTAGTAATTCCATTCTCATTGTGATAGCTTACAACCCAATATTAAGAACATGTGGTAAAAATATTTGACTCTTCATGTCAAATGAAATAAAAGATCTTTGAATATTGACCATAATATATATAGATAATCAATATAGATCCATCTTAATCAATAATCATCTTTATGTACTCTAAAAGGACTTTGCACCTCAAATGAATTGATCCTTTTGGTTGCTTGATAGACCTATAGAATTTAGATATATAAACCATAAAACAATATCAAAATGTTCTTATTGAGCTGAGACTCCTTCTAGTATGAAGGAGATGTGTAATTTGGTACGTGCTCAACTTGAAGTTGACATGTGTCCCTTAAAAATATATTCTAAATCAAAAACATTGTCGCTATAATAAAAAGATAAATGATTATATATATTTGGTTACTTTTAATTTAAAAAATTATAAAACATTAATAATTACATTCTCATTGTACTCGTTGATATTAAATGCTTATATATATTTGGTTAGTTTTAGTTTAAAAGCATTATGAAAACATTCACTTTCAATTTCTTGTAATAAATAAAATATTTCCATGTCTATATTAAATAATACAATTTTATATAATTTTACGTAGATAATAATAATAAAAATAATAAAATAATCTATTTCTCTAATAAATATTTCAATACAGAACTTAAATAAATTATTTGAATTAAATTATATTTATATATATATATAAGCATAATGACAATGAAATTTCCACTCAGAATTTGTCATAACAAATGTTTTATTTGAAACCTATCATGATAGCACATTAAATATTTTTGGCTATAATAAAAACATAAATGATTATATACATATTTGGTCAGTTTTAATTAAAATATTATAGAACATTACTAATCCCATTCTCATTGCGCTGACTTGCTCTGTTGATATTTCACTTTCACTATTCGTGTAATAAATAAAATATTTTGATGACTTTATTAAATAATAGAATTTTATATAACTTTATATAGAAGTACTTTAAAATTTTAATAAAAACACTTACATTTCTCTTTTAAATATTTCAATAAAGAATTTAAATTATATAAGAGAGAGTGCTTTTTATAATGTTTATCTGAGTAAAATATTTAATGTAAGAAAAAAGTAATTAAAAAAAAAATAATTTAGTTACTTCTTATATAACTTATTTAAATTTTTAAATAAAGTATTAAATAATAATAAATTATTCAAAAATGTAATTTAAACAATGAAAAATTACACATGATCTATATAAAACAGACAAAAAAAACCATATAAATCTATTTTAATCTATTTTAATCACAGATTTATCAGACACTAAAAATAATTAAATTTCTTAGATCTAACATTCCTCGTATCATTGGTGATTTAAAAATTTATGCCTTTGGTTTGGACTTGAAATTCGACCATGAGTTTTAAAAATTAATGCCTTTAGTTTGTGCTTGAAATATATAAATTACACAACAAAGGTAACGTGAAGTTCACAAAGGCCGCCAATTGAACATAAATAAATTTACGAAACATGGAGTTGGGACGTTAAAAAAATTCTAATTTACAATAAATTATGGAGGGTGTTTTTAATGTTATTAGAAAGATACTTATTCAAATTTTTGAATTTAGAATTTTGTTAATGTTTTATAATAATTGTAATAGTATTTTTTGGAAAAAATCATAAAAAAGATAATCTCTTCTGAGCATTTCGGACCAGTAAGTATGGTTTATCTCCAAGATTTATTCAAATTATTATTTTAATTAATTTATGTCAAAAAGTTATTTACATTAATTTTATGTTAAAAATTGTGTAGAGGATTGTTTATATATTAAAAAAAATTAAAGATAAATTTAAGTCATAATAAAAAATTTAAAGAGATTTATTTTCATTTAAAAATAATTAATTATAAAAATAAATTTATAGACATAATGTTATAGAATATAATTTTAAATTCAAAAGTATCAAGCCAAAATCGTTATAAATGGATTTTTTTTTTTTTAAATTTAGAATTTAATTGGATAATTATAGTATTGTTTTAAGTTTTTATATTTAAATAGATTCTTTTTAGATAAATTATAAATTGAAAACATATATATATTTTTTTTAAATTTAACTGATTTTTAATAAGTTGTAGAAAAAAAATTGAAACGAAATAACATGGAATAGTTTAAGAATTGCAATCACAAGATAAACTACAATAATTAGTTCTTATGTAATAGAGTTGGACTACACTAATTGGTTCTAATGTAATAGAGTTGGATATTGTGTATTACATTGTAGAATTTATTTTGAAAAGATAGTTGTTAATAAATAAATAATTTTTTATTGGCATAACATGAAGATATTAAAAGTGATATTTTTGAATATGTGTTTATGTGTTTTTCAACTGCCAATAATAAAAAATTCGATTATGGTACTTATCTTTTTTTTAAAGTGATTATGAAGATACATGGACCATGGATACAAAAACTCCCCAATAAACAACATTTATAAAATAATATTTTTAGAGTTATCAAGATTGCAACTTAAGTACAATCTTTCTAGAATATTGCAACATATACACAAACTAAGGATTAGGCTCTAAATTTTGTATGTTTGGAATTGATTAAGTAAGACATCAAATTGTGATAAAAACATGGATGCTTAAAATTAATTAAATAGCTTGAAAATAATGATGATAAGGTATGAAAAAAATATATTTTTATACTAAAAAATTACTTTAAAAATAAATAAATTTATAAATTAATTGAAACTATATTACCAACATAAACCTAAGATTGTGACTCGTGACATGTTCATTTTGTACACTTATATAATGAAAATTTTACTCAACTTTAACAAGAAGAAATGATGCCATGAGGATTAACACAATATTGAAAGGAAAATTACACAAGATTGTATTTATGATTTAATAAGCAAAGGTTCATTTAAAAAAAATATTTGGAAGGCATCTTAGAGATTGCAATTTTTCACAATCATATATATAAATTTTTGGAAAATTCATTTGGGGACAAGGATGATTTTGCATGGTTAAAGATTTAAGTAAATAAAATTTTTATGTTCTTTTAAAATATTTTCAAATTATAAATAGATAAAAATATAATTACTTTGGAAATTAATAACAATGAAGAAATTATTTATGATTTATTTTAAGAATATTTCTAGGTTAAAGGATTAGTAATGGGAATTTATTAGGATAAAGGAATAGTAAGTGAGAAAAATTGTGATTAAATCTAAGAAGATTTCTAGGTTAGAGGAATATGAAGATTTTTTAGTAGCACAGTTTATAACAAAATCGAACCGGTCAAAGGATAGAACATTGATAAGTATGGTTAGAGAAATTTTGATGATTAAGGGGATAAGTTAATTATTGAGTTGAGGTTGTGCATATTATAATTTAATTATTGGGTTGAAGTTGTGAATATAATAACTTATTTAAGGAATGTTATGGTATTTTATATTTTGATTGAGTTATATCAGGGTAGGGAAATTTTTAGTAGATAAATTTTGTCCATGGGTTAATTCTCCATGTTTTATTT
Source organism: Pinus taeda (assembly GCA_000404065.3). NCBI lineage: Eukaryota > Viridiplantae > Streptophyta > Pinopsida > Pinales > Pinaceae > Pinus > Pinus taeda. Next base: position 33,702 of record APFE031425884.1, on the reverse strand, counting down.
TAGAAAATAATCACTGATTTCTATTTCACTTACCCAAAAAAGTTCACATAAAAGTTTTTTTTTTTTTTTTTCCAATGTGGTTTATGAACCCTAGAGATTGGTGACCACTATGTCCATGGAATATTCGAAGAGATCCAATTTCACTTACCCATAAAAGTTCACATAAAAGTATTTTTTTCCAATGTGGTTCATGGACCTTGGAGATTGGTGACCACTACATTCATGGAATATTCGAAGAGATCCATGGAATATTCGTAGAGATCACTTCCTGTTAACTCAACAATAGAGTGTATTCCATGGATCTCAATAGCAAAGGTATTCCATGGAATATTCATAGCAACTCAACAATAGAGTGTGTTGAGAGAATTGAACCCGTGACATCTCAATAGCAAAGGTATTCCATGGAATATTCATAGAAATCACTTCCTATTAACTCAACAACAGAGTGGTGTCAAGAGAATTGAGAGAATTGAACCCGTGACATCTCAATAGCAAAGGTATTCCATGGAATATTCGTAGAAATCACTTCCTATTAACTCAACAACAGAGTGGTGTCAAGAGAATTGAACCCAACCCGTGACATCTCAATAGCAAAGGTTTAATAGCAAAGGTATTCCATGGAATATTCGTAGAGATCACTTCCTATTAACTCAACAATAGAGTGTCGAGAGAATTGAACCCGTGACATCTCAATAGCAAAGGCTCTTTAATGACAGGGACTCGACCAATTGAGCTTGTTAAACATTCACAAATGAATAGACAATATATAAGATAAATTTGAGATGCATTCTATTAACAAGATTTACATATTAATACTTTCTTTTCTGACCCTTGGCTTTCATATTCCAAAGCATCTCTTGGACTCTAATGACTCTTCTTATTCCACACCATAACCCTTAGTGATTAGGTGGATTAGGAGTCCAACATTCCCCCCTTAATCCAAATGGGTATATACAAGTCCAAGAAGAGAGCTAAAAAAAAATGCATACAACAATTGGTTGAATGTGCTTTTTGAAATGATGTTATAAGGTGGGAGAACTCGAGGTCTCAACTAGTGGTCGTTAAAGGATGATGAACAACACTGGAACATTTAGTGCAGTTCTTGGAACAATTTCAAATTTGGCTAGAAGATGAAATGTTCTGCTAAAGGAAGCACTCCCTAATGTTCTAAAAGGGGAGACCATTGAGGTATCATCCCGAAATGTTTGATGTAGTTCAGGGAACAATTCCAAATCTGGCTAGAAGTAGAATTCTTTTGTAGAGGAAGTTCTCTAAAAAAGGAAAATCGTTGAGGTATCAACCTGCGATGGTTTAAGGAAGGCCACCAACCAAAGACATGCTCATGGGGCATTGCTTTGTCTCTAGCTACAACTCTAAATCTAAGTATGGTTGACCCAGGTTGTGGCTTAGGCTCGCTTGATGTATTTTTGAAGGTTGTAGATGGCTATCAATTCCCTCCTATCACATACAAGGTGAGAAGATGAAGAAATATCAACTACAAGATGTGTCAAAACTTGAGAGAAAATTTTGTAGTATGACCAAAATATCTTTCTTGGCTTTGAAGTCCATTGCCAATAAGCGATCTCTCCAAGATGAATGTGTGTTTTTGTAGGAGACCTTTTTATGAAGCATATTATGAATGATGAGTATTTTTATGACAATGCTCACACAGGTGAAGATCAAAATAGTGATCTTGCACATGGCCAACTTTGTCACAATGTTTGCATTTAACAATTTGTTGTTGTGCAATAGAAGCAAGATCTGGGACAAGTGAATATGAACAATCTTTAAGAAATTTAGAACTTTGAAACTTGATGAACTTGGAATAGTCTGGAATATGATAGACAGCCTTGTCATATCCAAAGCCAATTTTGTTCATGTAATTGGCAAACTCTTCCCAAGGTCTGAAGATGGGCTTGGGAAGTGCACCCTGAACCTTTGCATTTTCAAGCAAATTTTCTTCTGAAGTGAGCACCGGATCTGAATCAACCTCAACTTCACTATCATTTTCTAGCTATTGATGTGAGTTTGTTTCAAACTCAAGTAGAAGATTGTTCTGAACAAAAACAAGTCTATAATGATGTATTTTCTGTTATAACTCATCTTGTTGTAGTTGTCGAAACACAAAAAATCAATATTTTCTTATATATTTTGTGGAGAAATTATAATATCACAAAGAATATCATTACGAATGTTTACCATCCCATTAATCCCATTAAGAGTAAAATGTATTAGAGTAATTAGTTTAATCCATTTCACAACAATTAAGAAAAAAAATTAATATTGCCTTCAACTAAGAATGCACGTATAAACCTATAAAATAATAAATGGCTCCCACTGCTAAATAGCTACAAAGCTACAATTTGTAAGATGAATATCAAGCTACCAACAAAACTGTGAAAAATAAACCAAGTCACTTAATGAACAGTTCAACATACAAAACATGTATCGATTTCAACGCAGCAAATGACTCACTGCGTCAACGCACTCACTCAAACACTTCCATATAGACGAAAGTTCTATCATACGTGGAAGGTTCACCGGTTGTATAAATACAGGTGGAGGTAATCTGATTATGTGTGTGAATATCTCTCAATCGAAATTGATGAGAACATATATCATATACGTGTGAATGGTACCTGTAATACATTATGGTAGACATTCCACATTGAGTATCTATATATAAATGGTCGACAACATGTGTACACTGTACACTTCCCAAAACTATCCAGCTGGCCAGCGTTGAGCTTATCGCGGCCAGCCTTGAGCTTATCTCGATTGTTGGATATGGGAAGTCGTTTATATCTGTCTGCTAAATATTTAGTAATCAGATGGATATGAGAGGGGTGAAATAATTAACTGTACTATTAAATAATTGATCATATTCATGTCTGTTTGATTCACCAAGCTTATATCTGTCTGATTCCCCAAAACCTTGAGCTTATCTCGATTGTTGGATATGGGAAGTCGTTTATATCTGTCTGCTAAATATTTAGTAATCAGATGGATATGAGAGGGGTGAAATAATTAACTGTACTATTAAATAATTGATCATATTCATGTCTGTTTGATTCACCAAGCTTATATCTGTCTGATTCCCCAAAACCTTGAGCTTATCTCGATTGTTGGATATGGGAAGTCGTTTATATCTGTCTGCTAAATATTTAGTAATCAGATGGATATGAGAGGGGTGAAATAATTAACTGTACTATTAAATAATTGATCATATTCATGTCTGTTTGATTCACCAAGCTTATATCTGTCTGATTCCCCAAAATAATTAACTGCGCCCATATTGGTCTGATTTAACCAATGATTCACCAAATATTCAGTAATAAAACGGACATAAGAACCCATGCTCATCTGGTTGCCAAATATTCCACGAATTAGAAATCTAAAAAGGGATGCTCGCAAGCAAAGAAGGAAGCATACACATTCAACGCAACATACGCTCCTTCAATTCTCCGCTGTAATAATCTCACAAATTTTCACCTTGGCACTAAATACTGCGAGTTTTTTTAGATGTAATATTTTTTAGATGGAATATTACATTTATTGATATATCACTGCCCTGATAAATTTCGAGGCATGTTCATTGGTGCAGAAGTAAAGAGTAAAACTAGAAGAACAAGAAGGGTCGACTCCTCATCTTCCCCCTCACTAGGTCGTTTAGTAATAGAGTGTGTCTCGTATCGACGTGCTGTGGAGGAGTGTCTGACATAAATTTTAGAAGTTTCCATGAAGATTCTGAATATGAACACGAGTTACGGAGTCATCGAGAGCTACGGTTGGCAATACGTTGTAGAGACATACAGTAGCCTCACTGATGCTCTGCACTTGTCCCTTTGCCATTGCTTCTGCTTTTCTTCTCCCTGCATTTGGTATTTGGTACAATTTGTGGTCCACAATGACAGAAGTCCAAGAGACAAGAGATCACATGGTAATGGAGAGAACGTAGGGTTCTAGACACTTTAATTGACAGGAGAAATCCCTAAGCACAGTAAAACACTAAAAGCAACGCCAAAATGGCACAGAAGACATTGAAGCTTCACAAAGCAGAGGCACTAATAAAACCCAATGTACAAGCCAATCGATAAAGCCTGATATATGTTACCAAGCTCACAATTTCGATGTAAATTACATAGAGGTTGCTTAAGTGGTCAAAGAGAGCTTAGCAAAGCCACTGCATTACCTATATCAGCTAAGCTGCATTCACCAGGTTAACGGGAACGAGCCCACGGTCTTCAAATTCTAGCCAAATTCTATGAGTGTGAATCCAACCCGTGCAGTGCAAATCAAATTGCAAAAAGTCTCCAACATGGGGTCGAACATGGGGTCGAAGCTAGGGTCATGAAGGCGTCCAAGCATTTAGTCTGCCAGGGATGCAGAATGAGCAACCAGCAGAGCAGTCCAGTCATTTTGGTTGAAAATTTTCTAGCAACACGATGGATTATGTTCATATTGTAAATCCCATTATCATAGACATGGTAGGAAACACATTTTAAGAGTTGTACATGGCAGGGACGCAAGAAATCGACAGAGAATGACAATCTGCGTAGAGAATGTGTTAGGTGAAAAATTCCAACGTGAGAGAGGTGATGAGTAGAGCTCCGGACAGAAGAAATTGGAGAGATGTTTAAGTGGAAAATGATAATTGTGCACTTAGCATCCACAAGGGAAAATACAGAGGTGAGATTAAATAGATAATACAGAGGTAAGATGAATTATATAAGTTGCAGACCTGACATTTTAATTTGGTGTGGATGGTTAGGTCTGACAAGTTCTGAGTGCCCAGGCTCTAATTAAATTGTGTTGTCCTTTCTGATGGAATCTTTGATTGCTTGCAGGTACATTAGGGTGATGAAGGCCAAAACAACTAGTGGTTAGGCAAGGCCACAAAAAACAGTGGCTCAAGAGCAGGGCAAGAATTTGCTGGCTCAGACTCACTTCTCAGACTCACTTATGAATAGATTTTCTAGAATTCAAATATTTTACTTTAAACTTAGCTAAAAGTTTTTGAAAAGTATATTAAATTTTGAGAAATTTCAATATTTTTACAAATTTATAATTGACCATTTTACTATTGATCTTTTACACTTTAAGATAAACCTACATAACAAAAGATCAAACATTTTAGAATTTTGATTTAATTTACTATACCATTAGTCAAAAATAAGAATGAACTGAATTAAAATCAAAAGCATTCTAAACATTTCCTGATAATGGATTCCGGTTGGGATTCGAAACATTGGCATAAAATGGTTCTTACTGTGGATTCTCCTGTAAACAAATTAGAAGAAATAAACCACACAGGTCTAAAATCCAGAAATATATGCTATTGCCCAATAAGAAATTTATTATAAGTAGATATATTAGTTTTATGAAATATTGCTAAATGAGAGATTTATTGTAAGTAAATATATTATTTTTATGAAATAGAAAATATACATGTAAAAGTTGCTAAATTATTTAATCAATAAGAGAAAAATATAACTAATGAACAACAAAAGTGAAACTTATTAATATATCAGATAATAATTATTAGTTTGAAATGAATTGCCATCCTCAAAAGAAATGGAAAATGGAGAATTACATTATTTTTCATAAATAATATTCCACAAATTAATGGAGAATTACATTATTCTTCATGAATTGAATTAAAAGATTCAACACAAATTAACTTAGATAATATTCCACAAATTGGTACATAAAATCAATCTCATGTTGAATATGTGAGGGTTAAAGTGGGTAACTCAGGGTCATAAGTTATATATAATTAGTGATAAACAACATAAAACATGTACAATGAGTTTTACATTAGATGAAACAAATTTTCCATGTGCATCTAATGTGGTTAGAAAAATTTATACTTTTGTAAAGGTAGTAAAACATTAATAGTGCACCAAAGCAATGGGAAAATAAATATGACATAATGATTAAGATTAAGGTTTGGAAAAATTTTTATTGTCCTCAAAATTATATGTTGGACACAAATTGTCATTGATGTCAACATGACAATATTCGAGGAGTAGATGGAGCCAAGAGGAGCAGAACTCATATCTATATATATATATATATATATACGCATTCATTTTAAATAGTGTTCGTGGACCACATATGCCAAAATAGAGCTATCAGAGTTACAGAGGAGCCATATATATATGCCGAAGTACATGAGCAAACAAGAGTCATCAGAGGAGCAATGGGTGCATGTATATTATTAGGAGCTGTCGGGCCACAAAAGAACTATATGCATGTAGATACAGGCGGAGGAGCATATATCATACCTATGTGTTTTTACACTATCGGGGGTGTGAAACCTTATACATATACATTTATGCTATTGGACCCGTAAAACCCATGTATGCATACTTTAACACTATTGGCAGATAGAAAGCCCATATACATAGGCTAAACAATAATGGAGGCAAAAGACTTGGCTCTAGGGAAAATATACTATCGGAGGTAGATTGCGGACTTCAAACTCTATACATGGGAGTGTTAAGTTGTATCGGGTCCGGCACATCACATCGATATGAGGGGTCTACGTTAATGTTGAGCCTTGACCCTATGCGACTTGCGATCACTGAAGCGGGCGCTACAATATGTCAAGCAGTCCATTGCGATCACCGATAGTGATATCACATTGGACCTCCGCCAGGGCAACTCCCAATTGCGATGACCGTTACGGACCCGATGCGACATCACAACTTGGCTTAATATAATATTGCATCCAGTGGTGGATCAGCCGTTGGCCATCAGTGGTGTCATGGGCCTGACATATAAAGGACTGCCGGAAGTCACGAATCACCAATTACGATTTAAGCTGCGGACCTGACACAGTTTAGATGCGGGTGTAATATTGCTTAAAGTTCACCCCTTAGTCTTTTCACTGGTTTTTCTCATATACTCTGTGTAATGAAATATTTAGCTTGCGTGGGGTGTTTTAGGCCGAAAGGCTTACAATATCTGTTCCGATGGTTCAGAAGGTTGAACATCAGTTTAAAGGGGTGAATCATGGTGATTATGATTGCGATTAGGACACAACATCTCCGTTAAACTAGTGAAAAAAAAACTTTGTGTATGCCTGCAATCATTGCCAAAAGGAGCACTGTTATGGTAAACTGGGAAGATGTGTTCTTCGTGGATTGTTTGGACCTGTCAAATGAATCTACATGTCCCCAGAGAGTCAGTGAACTCGCACAGCATAAAGGAAGTTGCAACGACGAGGAGGAAGCCTAAGAGGCGGGGTAAGCAGAAATAAATGGATAGAGGCACGGGGAATGAATAAAACAGGAAAAAAAAAAGTTGGGGCGTGTGAAGAACCAGAGTGAGATGCAGCAGAAGCAGTAGAGGCAGCAGAAGTAGTAGAGGTAGCAGAGGTAGGAGAGCAGGAGTGAAGGAGAACCTTAGTAGAACAAAGACCAGTAGCATACCTGTTTATACCAGGTTTGGGTTGCAGCCCAAGAGGTTGGAGCTTCATGACTGAACAAGATTGACATCCTTAGGGGTTGGTGCTCCTAAGTGTAGAACCATTGCAAAACAGAGTTGGTTCTCTAGAGGTTGGAGCCTCATTAAAGTCCAAGTTGGAGCTTGGCAATTAATCACAATCAGATATATACTTATATTGTATTTACTTCATTGCACTGTTTTGTGTTAATAAAAGCATTAATTCCAGTTGTCGATTTCTGTGTTCCATATATATATATATATGCTTTTGGTAATAACTAGAACAATTAAAAAAAAATACTGATTCACCCCCCCCCCTTTAGTATTTCCAACAATTGGTATTAGAGCAGGCTTCTTCATACTAGCCTAACATCTTGAAAAAGGATCTGTAGCCATGATGAGAAATCACGAAGCATCAGGAAGACCTCCTCCGTTCGATGGCACTAACTTTGGTTTTTGGAAAAAAAGAATGACCTACTACTTAATGTCCCTTGGACCTGAAGTCTAAGATTTTGTTCAAAATGAGTATCATATGCCTACCACTCTTCCAATGGATCAAGAGGAGAGGAAATCCTACATTGCAAATGCAAAGGCCTTAAACTCCATCACTAGTGGAATCACTAATTCCGAGTTCACAAAAGTCATGAGCTGTGACTTTGCCAAAGAAATGTGGGACAAGCTAGTTGGCTTATATGATGGAGACTAAAAAGTCAAGAAGGAAAAGCTTCAAACTCATAGAAGACAATTTGAAAGCCTGAGGATGGAAGATGAAGAAGATATTGTAGCATACCTCCTCTGAGTAGCTAAAGTGGTCAACTCCCTTAGGGATTGGACGAAAAAATTGAAGAAAGTACCATTGTTCAAAAAGTATTAAGATCTCTTCAAGACAAATTTGACTCCAAAATAAGCGCCATAGAAGAAGCAAAGGATCTAAATACTCTCAGGATGGATGAACTCCATGGAATCCTCACTTCTTATGAGATGAGGAAAGGTGGACCAAGCCCCAAAGATGCACCATTCAAGGCTTCAAAGTTAAAGAAGGTGAAAGAAAGGAATGATTGTAGTGATGAGTCCGATGTGGAATCCGAATTGGCTCAATTTGTACGAAAGCTAAAGAAAGAATCTAAGCTTAGAGGCAACCCTCTTATTTATTTTAAGTGTGGAAAAATAGGTCATTATGCAGCAAAATGTCCTCATAAACATGATAGTGATGATGAAGTAAATTCTAAAAGAATGGCACACAAAAAGAAAGGGTTCAATAAGAAGAACTTCTCTAAGCAAGATGAGTTTGATGAGGATGAGTTTATGGTCATCAAAAATAAATCAGATGTGTAAAGTGACCATGATGAAAGCCAAGAAACATTATTCATGGAATTCACAAATGGTGATGACTCAGGGCTGGAAGGAAATGTAGATGAATTGTTAATTAGTGCCATTGAAGAAAATGAAAAACTACGGAATAAAATCATCTCTCTCAAGGTGGAAAATGAGGAAACAAGAAGGAGAGAAGATCTCCTAGAAGCAAAGCTAAAAGAAAAAGAAGAGACTTGTGAAGAACGTGAGGCCGAAATAGTGTCTTTGAGGAAGGAGTTGGAGCAAATTAAAAAGGGTTGTAAAAGCTCTCAAATACTTGAGACTATTCTTCAAAAACCCCAACATGACAAGTCTGGAATAGGTTTCAAAGGAGAATCTTCAAGCACTAAGAATAGTGTGAAAAGCTATGCCAATGCACTTTCCTGCAATCCAAAAGAAGAAAATGTATGTTATCAAAAGCCCATCCCAGATTCGAAGAATGAAGAGAGAATTACTCCAAAGAAGAATGTGGAGTCGAATCATGGATACTACAACAAATACAAACCTGTACTCCACCAAGGGCCCATCTCAAATCCAGAGAATGAGACAGGAGTAATTGCTAGGAAGAAAATTGACTCAAACTGTGGCTACTTCAATAGGTACAAAACCATCTTTCTTGGACACTGTTTTCGCTATAAAAACTTCGATCATCAAGCCAAACATTGCATGGCCCGCAGAAGTGAAACGACTAAGCTAAAGGACCGAATAATCAATTCATATGCCCCCAAAAGGTAGGGAAAAATTAAAACCTTCAATTCATTTGATCCCTTGACCAAATTTGATCTGATTTGCTCATTCTGCTACAATAATGGACGTTATGAACAAAACTACCCACTCAAAGGAAGAAAGACAGGTGGTAAGAATTCCAACATGGATAAATGCAGCTTGGCTCTATATGCTCAAAATAATGGAAATCATTGGTTTGTGGACAATGGGTGTTCCAGACACATGACAGGAGACAAAAGGAAGTTTGTCTCATTGAGAAAAAAGGAAGGAAATGTGTCTTTTGGAAGTGGATCTACCAGAATTGTGGGAAAAGGAACTGTTACTCTGATCAACGAAAAAGGAAAATCTCAAGATGCTATGCTAGTAGATGGGCTCAAACACAATCTCCTGAGTGTCAGCTAAATTTGTGATCAAGGGCATAAGGTTGTCTTCAGCACCAAAGACTGTGAAATAAGGAACTCTTCCTCACGAGAACTTGTGGTGAAAGGGGTTAGAACACCAAACAACATTTAGATTCTGAACAAGATTCAAGAATATAAATGCTACCTGATTTAGTCAGATGAAATTTGGCTGTGGCACAAGTGACTTGGACATACAAGCTTCACAAATCTGGTTAATATCAACAAGATTAGAGCTGTACGAGACATCCCAAGGCTGTTCAAACCAAATCAAGCAGTATGTGGTCCATGTCAACATGGAAAGCAAACCAGAACCAACCACAAGACAAAGGAGCTCTCTACATCAAAGCCCTTGGAGATCATCCATGCTGATCTATGTGGACCAACTAGAAATCAGGCACTCCAAGGAGAAAGGTACTTTGTGTTATTTGTTGATGACTATACTAGAATGATGTGGATATATTTTATAAAGTATGAATTTGAAACTTTTGAATGTTTTAAGAATCTGAAAGCCTTTGTATAAAATGAAAAAGATTCAAAAATTAAGTGCCTCAGAACAGATAAAGGGGGAGAATTCACATCAAATGAGTTTAGTAAGTTTTGTAATGTCCATGGAATTAAAAGGGAATTCTCTGCTGCCAGAACACCTCAGCAAAATGGAGTAGTTGAAAGAAGAAAACGAACATTCCAAGAAATGGTAAGAACAATGTTACTAGTAGTAGATTTGCAGCTGAAATTTTGGAGAGAAGCAGTAGGGACAACTGTCTATACATTAAATCGAACTCAATTGAGACCAAACTGTGAAAAAACACGTTATGAGTTATGGAAAGGAAGACCAGCTTCAGTAAGGTACTTCAAGATGTTTGGAAGAAAGTGCTTCATAAAAATCAATGATGGCTCACCAGGAAAGTTTGATTCTTAGGTTGATGAAGGGATATTTCTTGGATACTCTACATGGAGCAAGGCTTACAAGTGCTACAATTTTCGACTGAAGAAAATAGTGGAAAGCATTGAAGAATATGAAGATGATATTTTCATTGAAGAAGAAGGACTTAAAGAAGAAGAACCTGAAGAAGAAGAAATAGATGTGGAAGAAGAAGAGGAGAAAGAACCACCTCATACCCCTTCGAAGATGAAGCTTATCCATAAATATCATCGAGAAGAGCAGATTATTGGCAATAGAGATGAAGGGATGCAAACCCGAAGAAGGGTGACCATTACACCAAAGAGAAATGTTATTTCTCTTCTATCTATGATAGAACCAGAAACATTTGCAAAAGCAAGGATCCTCATTGGGTAAAAGCCATGAAAGAAGAAATGTCCCAAATTGAGAAGAACAATACATTGGAGCTAGTACGTCAACATAATAGGAACCAAATGGGTGTTCAAAAATAAAATGAATGAGGAAGGATAGGTTATTAGAAACAAGGTAAGGCTTGTCTACAAAGGCTATTCACAAATTTAAGGAATTGACTTTGAAGAGACATTTGCACTAGTAGCCCGTATGGAAGCTATCAGGATGTTCTTGGCTTTTTCTTGCTTAAAAGGATTCAAAATTTATCAAATGGACGTGAAATCAACATTTCTAAATGGGGAACTCAAAGAAGAAGTCTACATGGAGCAGCCAGAAGGGTTTGATCTAACAGAAGGAAAGGAATTAGTCTGTAAGTTGAAAAAAGCTTTATATGGGTTGAAGCAAGTCCTAGAGCTTGGTATGCAAGACTGGATCACTATCTACAAAAACAAGGCTTAAAAAAGGGAGTGTCTAGAAGTAATCTATACATAAAGATGGATGAAGGTAAGTTACAAGTTACTCTTGTTTATGTCGATGATCTGATTTTTGCTAGTAATAATGATTAAATGAGCCATGAATTTTCTCAAAACATGTCAAAAGAGTTTAAGATGTCAATGATAGGAGAGTTGTCTCACTTCCTGGGACTTAAAGTATCTCAAACCAGAGCAGGATTGTGTATATCTCAAACCAAATATCTAAAAGACATGTTCAAAAAATATGGAATGGAGGACTGTGCACCCATGAGCACACCTATGACCACAAATTGAAAATTGAGCAAAGATGATGACTCCCCTCTAGTAGATGCAACTCATTATAGGTCAATGATTGGAGCCCTTCTATACTTAACAGTTACAAGACAAAACATAACGCAGGCAGTAGGAATGGTGGGAAGATTTCAATCTACTCCCAAACAATCCCATTTATTAGTTGTAAAAAGAATTCTCAGATATCTCAAAGGAACTTCTGATTTCAGTCTTTGGTACCCAAAGAGTGCAACACTGATTGTAACTGCATACACCAATGTTGATTGGGCTGGAAGTATAGATGATCGAAAAAGTACTAGTGGAAATGCATTCTTCCTAGGAGACTGTTTAATATCCTGGCTCAGCAAAAAACAATCATCCATATCATTATCCATAGCCACAGCCGTGTATATTGTTGCAACAGACTGTTGTACTCTGATACTATGGATGAAGGAAGCTCTAAAAGATGTTGACATATGTATAGATCAACCGATTACTGTCTATTGTGACAACACAAGTGCTATCAGTCTCAGCAAAAATCCAGTGATGCACTCAAGAACCTAACACATACCAATCAAGTATCATTTCCTTCGTGAGCAAGTGGCTGAACAAAACATCGTCCTAGAATATATCAGTACTAAGGGGTAGATAGCTGGTATTTTCACAAAAAAACTCTTCCTCGAGAAGCATTCGAACATCTGCGTCAAAATATGGGGGTTATCTCTTTATCATCACTCAAGTTCATTCATAAAGATGTAGCAGGACAGGGGGAGCAGTTTGACAGGGGGAGTTCATATGCATTCCTTTGCCATTGATGTCAAAGGGGGAGAGCAGAAGAATATTTCCATCAATAACAAGGGGGAGATTGTTGGACATAGATTGTCATTAATGTCAATATGGAAATATTCAAGTAGTAGATGGAGCCAAGAGGAGAAAAGCTCAAATATATATATATATATATATATATATATGCATTTTATATAATATATATATATATTATTATTATATATATATATATATATATATATATATATATATATAGATATGCATTTTAAATAGCGTTCGGCCCACATATGCCAAAATAGAACTATTGGAGCTACAAAGGAGCCATATATATATGCCAAAGTACAGGGGCAAACAGAGCCATCAGAGGAGCAATGGGTGCATGTATATTATCGGGAGCTATCGGGCCACAAAAGAACTATATGCATGCAAGTACAGACGGAGGAGCATATATCATACATATGTGTTTCTACACTATCGAAGGCGCAGAACCTTATACATATACATTTATGCTATCGGGCTCGTAAAACCCATGTATGCATGCTTTAACATTATCGGTGGACAGAAAGCCAGAATACATAAGCTAAACACTAACAGAGGCAGAAGACTCGGATCTAGGGAAAATACACTATTGGAGGCGAATTCCGGACTTGAAACTCTCTACATGGGAGTGTTGAGTTGTACCAGGTCTAGCACATCGCATCGCTATAAGGGGTCTACGTTAATGTCGAGCCTTGACCCTATGCAACTTGCGATCGCTGATAGCAATAATCGCATCGACACTTTGGAAGTGGGTGCTACAATATGTCAAGCAGTCCATTGTGATCACCAATAGCGATATCGCATCGAACCTCTGCCAGGGGCAACTCCCGATTACGATGACCGTTGCAGACCCGATGTGACATCACAACTTGGCTTAATATAATATCGCATCCAGTGGTGGATCTGCCGTCAGCCATTGGCAATGTCATTGGCCCAACATATAAAGGACCACTGGGAGTCGTGAATCGCCGATTGTCATTTAAGTTGCAGACCCGATAAAGTTTAGATGTGGGTGTAATATTGCTTGAAGTCCACCCCTTAGTCTTTTGACTATTTTTTCTCATATACTCTGTGTAATGAAATATTTGTCTTGCGTAGGGTGTTTTAGACTGCAAGGCTTATGATAACTGTTCTGATGGTTCAAAAGGCTAAACATCAGTTAGCAGGGGTGAATCATGGTGATTATGATTGCGATTAGTACACAACATCTCCATTAAACTAGTGAAAAAAAATTCTGTGTATGCTTGCAATCATTGCCAAAAGGAGCACTGTTACGGTAAACCGGGAAGATGTGTTATCTGTGGATTGTTTGGACCTGTCAAATGAATCTACATGTCCCAGAGAGTCAGTGAACTCACACAGTGCAGAGAAAGCCGTAACGACGAGGAGGAATCCTAAGAGGCGGTGTAAGCGGAAACAAATGGACAGAGGCATGGGGAATGAATAAAACAGGAAAAACAAAAAGTTGGGGCCTGTGAAGAACCAGAGTGAGATGCAGCAAAAGTAGCAGAGGCAATAGAGGTAGGAGAGTAGGAGTGAAGGAGAACTTCAGTAGAACAGAGATCAACAGCATACCTGTTTATACCAGGTTTGGGTTGGAGCCCAAGAGGTTGGAGCCTCAAAACTAAAGAGGATTGACATCCTTAGGGGTTGGTGCTCCTAAGTGCAGAACCATTGCAAAATAGAGTTGGTGCTCTAGAGGTTGGAGCCTCACTGAAGTCCAAGTTGGAGCTTGACAACTAATCACAGCCATATATATACTTATATTGTATTTACTTCATTGCACTGTTTTGTGTTAATAAAAGCATTAATTCCAACTGTCGATTTCTGTGTTCTATATATATACATATATATATATGCTTTTGGTAATAACTAGAACAATTAAAAAGAAATACTAATTCACCCCCCTCTCTCAATATTTCCAACATTATAGTCAACACACATTTATTTTACTAGTAGATTTATAAAACAAAATGTATGGTTGATGGTGAAATTGGTAAATTAAGGTTAGATTTTGTGGTAAATAGTTTTTCTCATTAATAAGAAATCTTCATTGTATTAGAAAATTTGGATGCCACATATTTCCATAAAAAATGGACATAAAGTGTATCAAATGGATATAAAAATATGCCTTTCTAAATAGTGATTTATAGAAGTGTATATAATTAAAATACAAAATGTACAAATTGGTTAGGACATTATATGAGCTAAGAAATGTGTATAGAACTTGGTATGTTAAAATGGATGAGAATATGTGTATAGAACTTGGTATACTAAAATGGATGAGTATTTTTAAAAAGTTGGATCTATATGGAAGTTGAAATGAATGAGTATATTTGAAAAGTTAGAATTGTAGGGAGTGAATTAGATGATATTTTATATATCTAATTTTAAGAAAAAAATTAACCATTTTAACCAATGTATATTTATTATTTGTTAGTAAGAGAGAACAAAAATGATCATATTTTTTTGTGATGTGGAAACCATTGAGACTAGTGTTTTAGGCTTACTTCATTACTATCTTGGAATTGAAATTATACAAAAAGACAAAGCATATTTAAATCCTAAACAAAGTATGTTTTAGAACTATTGAAGAATTTTGGTATGGATGATATTATATAAAATGAGTTATGATAAAGATGGTTGTATAATATTTATATTATATAATATCAATTCCAACAAATATTTCTCTATTCAATTAACCCTTAATAAAATGGTCTTGCTCCATTCAAAATTAATCCTTAATAAAATGGTCAAAATATAAATAGTGATACTTGAAATGCTATAATGAAAATTTAATTTTTCAATTACTTCATATAATAAATAGAGATATTATTATTTATAAACTAAATTGCTGATATGAAATAATTTGTTAGCATGAGCATTAAAATATTTTATTGTGGATTTATTATTTTTTCTATTTATATATTTTTAAATACATCTCATTATTTACTTTCACTTACTTTTTTTTTTTTTGGCACATTAAAACATTTTATTGCTGTTTATATAATGTAATGTTTTTCTAAAGTTGATATTTAAACAAATTACTTAACATAATATTAAAATATTTATTACATTCTCATTGAAATAGCAATATATAATAATATCTTTATTTTTATTTTTAAATATTTAAATAAATAAAAATCAATAAAAATTTATCTTATTTCATACAGACATGAAAATATTTTATTTATAACTAAGAGTGAGAATGACACTAAAATCCTTTTTACCTTAAGTTGTAATATCAACATCCAATAAAATATTAACTAACCAATTATATATTTAATATAACTCCATAACTACTTTAACATAATTTTAGTGACCATATTTAAATTCAAACCAAAGATTTTCTATTCCATATTAAACTAACACTAAACTAAACTCAATATAATTTTAGCAATATATTTACATTTAAACAAATCATTTTTTTCCAATATTAAACTAACACTAACCAAACTCAAATAATTAAAAAAACAAAGTAGTTGCATTTAACCTCAAAATTTTCCATTTCCGTGACTCGCTAGGATCGCATGTGAATATTGGGGTACAAACAGACAAAAGTCGGCATCATGCGCGTTTGCAGATTCTTATTTGTCTTTTTACCTGAAAATCGAAAAAAGTGCATTCAATTGATGTTTAATCACGGTGCATGGTCCGAGCATGTCACGCCTTGTTTTGTCACAATTTTTCAGATTTGCAGAAGCTTGTTCAGCTAATCTACTGAAAGAGGTATGGCGTTCCACAGTTGCAGATTCTTGTTCAGTTAATCTGCTACAAATTCCATTCTAACTACTTTTCATAATGCTCATCATGGATCTCCGTGACTAGAATTCCACTTTCATTCACGGGTCCTCCTTGAAAAAAGAATTGTGACAAGTAGCGCAAGCCATGTGCAGCCACTTCCCTGGCCTGTTTCATGGGGATGTGCTGAATTTACAAGAAAAATGCATGGCGATCTTACCTACCATTTTGTTCTTCTGCTTTGAATGGAGGGGTCTGCTCTCGTGATCAATTAAAAATTGCTTACTATGTAATTCGTGACACTGTATTTCCTGCCACTGTGAGCTATCACTCTCTCATGGCAAATGGCAATATGATATGATATTTTAACATCACAAAAGTAAAAATAGTTTATCGGACAATCGGCTTTTTTTTTTTGTTTTCTGTAATTTTATTTGTTTTGTTTTGTTTTTTTTTTAATTCAAATTTATGATGAGTTAGTCTAATTTTCTAACGATCTCTCCTCTGAAAAACAATGTCCATGGATGAACCCTAAAATATTGTCATAATCATCTTTAATGGCTATGAAAACATCACATTTCAAAATGAAATGTTTTTCCAATTCCACTGCCCTAGACATGCAAAATATACACACCCGTTTTTCCCAAGTTTCTTTAAGTCTTTTCCACCATCCCCTCTCACACAAGTTGATGCAAGTTAGTTCTTAATTAAACAATAAGAATATTTGTTGTAGTTCCACTTTTTTTTATTGGAGATCACAAGTGGGGTTGAATTCCTCGACATAGTACTTTTCTTTCTACCCAAATTTTTTCCCATATGCATTTACAAAACTTCTCCCCAACATCGAAACTAGCTTGGCCTAGGCAGTTGAGTTTGGGAAAAAAAAAAACTTGAGTCTTCATTGATCAGTATTAACTATTAATTTGTACAGAGTACAATGGTTAAGTCATGGTTGGTGAATGCTAATAGAATTGTTTGTTTGTTTTGAATTTATGAATTGTTAACTGGTATAAAAACTATAAACTATTAAACAGGTTAAGACTAATAAATAAATTTATAAGAAGGAGATTTTTTTTTTTAATGTCAGTGATAGTGATAGATATGTTTATTTTGGAACAGAGTTTTCATATTTTTAATTTAATTATCAATAATTATTAGGTGGATAGTAGGGATTTAACTTCCATGGAACATTTTAGAATACTTATAATAGTATACACAAATTAATGGTTGATATTTATAGAATAAGGAGTTATGCCCTTTTAATTAAATAATGGTTGAGATTTATCTCTAAATGAGTTATGTCTATTTAAGTAAGTTGATTAATTAAAAAAATGTGGTATTAACTATAGAATTTCCCACTGTAGATCGCCTGATAATGCAATTATACTAAAGCAAAATACTTGATCTATTTCTATAAACAAACTTGAGGAAGCTTAATCGATTTTGAGGAAGATCAAATAGAACACATATAACAGAGAATGAGAAATCAATCACACAAGAACACAAAAGAATACTTTGGGGAAAGCCTAAGCTAAAAACCCCGATCTCTATATTATCATACAAGTGGAAATATGTCCAGGTTACACAAAGCTTTAGCTCACAAGCTATCCATCTCTCAGTACAATTCCTCAATGTTGCTCATAGACTAAATAGACACAACATATGCCTTCCCTCAGTCCTCCAAGCCTTCTATTTCCTTGCGCAGTTTCTCTTGGGTCCTTTGGCTACCATATGTGTGAATTGACCTCTCACACAACTCATCAAGCTTAAAAGTAACTGCACAATCTCTAAGGAATGAATTCCTTCTGCATGCAAGAGATATCCTCAATGCAATATTCCTGCAACTTATAGTACACTGTCCTATCACCTGATCTCAATTGGGTCTCTGATTGAACTGACATGCATGAGTTATTTATGAGAGAAGATTTAGTTATCTGAAGTGTAGTAGTTACATGCATGCATGCATTAACTAGCTAAACTCACAATCAGTTCCACAAACTGTTGGAACTAATCTAACTGGACTTAACTCAATTAACTGAGCTAACTAATTACAACTCAAAGTACAACTCATCTTGATCTCCTTAATCAAGGGATAACTTCCTCAATCAAAGGGGAAACTATTGCATGTTTTCACATAGACTTGATGTTTGATTTTTTACAACTAATAACTCAAGATGAATTAATTAATTATTTTACAAACAACTGCTAAGATCAAATTTGAATTTGAATTTTCAATTTTAGTTCAAGGACTAACTAAAATTGGAATGTATCCTAAAATGCTATTTATAGCAGTGATATTTTTAGCACTTCTATTTTTAACGTTTTTTGTTGCTATTTTCAACACTTCCTCTCAACAATAAAGGGATTATCAGTCACCCCAATCCTGTCTCTGTGGAACTCAAACTTGCATTTTGATAATGCCTTATTCAAAATATTTGCATCTTGTTCCTCGGTTGAGACATATAGCAACAACATGATCTTCTTCACCACACAGTGTCGAAGATGATGATATCATATATCGATGTGCTTGGGCCTGTCATGAAATACTGGATTCTTAGAGAGTTTGATACAACTCTGATTATCGCAGTAGATCACAGTTGGATCCATCTTCTAACCAAAGAATCCAACTAAAATCTTCCGATCCAAATGGCCTCACATGCTGCCTAACTGACAGCTATGTATTTAGCCTTTGCTGAGCTAAGTGCAACTAACCTCTATTTCCTGCTATACCAAGAAACTGTAGCCGAACAGAGGTTGAAGATTTCTCCTGAAGTGCTCTTATGGTCTGATGGATTCCCTACCTAATCTGCATCTGTGAAGCCCTGAAGCTTCACTCCCTCTGTCCGTTTGTACCACAATCCATACTGAGATGTGCCTCTGAGTTATCTCAGCACATGCTTCGCTGCCTTCCAAAACAGCTTGGTAGGCTGAACCATAGTTTGACTCAGCTGGTTCACCGCAAAGCAAAAATCTGGTTGTGTGTTCAATAGATACATCAATGAACCCACAAGCTGCCGATAAATAGTAGTAGCTACTACCTCATCTGAAGTAGCATCCTCCTTCCTCCAGTTACCAGCTACAGGAGTCTACATGGGCTTGCACATTTCCATGTGGAATCACCTGAGTATCTCATTGGCATACTTGCCTTGAGACACAAACACTTCCCCATCCTTCTACCACACTTCCATGCCTAGAAAGTAGTGCATAAGACCCATGTCTTTCATCTCGAACTCTCTTACAAGGTCCTCCTTGCAAGACTTTATCAACTAATCATCACTTATCAATATCAGATCATCAACATAAAGAACAATGATCAATGGCTTACCTTCTACCATGATGTGGTAAAGGTTCACATCTACTTCACTCTTGGTGAAGCCCAACCTAGTGAAATAGCTATTGATCCTAGTGTACCAAGCACAAGGTGATTGCTTCAGCCCGTACAAATCCCTCTTGATTCGGCACACATGTGACTCACGATCGAAGGTCTTAAAACCTTTCGGCTGCTCAATGTACACCTCTTCCTCAATCTTCCCATTGAGGAATGCAGTCTTCACATCCATCTGATGGATCTTTCAACCCATCTGAGTTAATAGTGCCAACATCGATATGATAGATGAGTACCTTGCTACAGGAGAAAAAGTCTCATCGTAGTCGATCCCCTTGACCTGTGAGAAACCACAGGCAACAAACCTTGGCCTTATGTTTCTCAACACTGCCATCAGCTGCCTGCTTTACCTTGTAAAGCTATCGAGAACTCACCACTGACATGTCCTCCGGTCTTGGGACAACATCCCAAACATAGTTTCGAACGATGGAGGTGTACTCCACCATAGCATCAACCCAGACTGGTTGCTATATTTCTTCCTCGAATGAAGAAGGTTCGGTCTCTACACACTCCCCAACCAAGGCCATGTAACCAATGTACTACTCAGGTGACCTCCTTTGTCTGCGCTGAAAAGATGGTTGTCCCACATTCTCTCTCGCATCCAACATCAACATGTCATCTTCCCTTGAGCGTTTTCACCCATCTCTGGAAGACTCTACATGAGTGGATGTCTCCACTCCCAGATCCTTTGCATGCCGCTGCTCCGCATCAGTCTAAGGCTCCTCCTCCTTAGGAACTAAAAGTTCCTCCTCTGCATGCAACTTGAGCTCCCTCTCAAGTGATACTCGCATGGATTTCTTCTCGTTGAACTTCAGATCTCTGCATACCACTATCCTCTGACTGGTAGGCAAGAACACCTGATAGTTATGTCACAAGTATCCCTAACTCAACTATTAGATCTAGCTTCTTCCGGACATCTTTGGTCACATGGCAATAAACTAATGATCCAAAGATCTTGCAGTGACTCACATCTGGTCTCTTCCTGGAAAATTCCTCAATAGTTGTCTTCATTCTCAGTATACGATGTGGGCTTCTGTTCTGCAAGTATACTGCTGTATTGCATGCTTCAGCCCACAAATGAAGTGGTAGGCTTTGGTCATGCAACATCGCTTGAGATGCTCCCACAATTAATCCATTCTTCCTTTCAGCCACCCCATTATACTCTGGGTTAAGGGGTGCCATCAACTCTCATTTAATTCCTTTTACCATGCAGAAGTCCTTAAACTGTTGGGAGACATACTCTCCATCATTGTCGCTACGCAAGGCCCTTATTTTCTTTCTATATTCTTTCTCTGCCAAGGCTTTGAACTCACAAAACTTTGAGAAGGTTTTACCCTTCTTCTGGATAAAGTAGATCCAACATCTATGAGAAAAATCATCAACAAAAATAACATAGTACCTTTGTTTAGCGGTGGAGGTTGTAGAGAATGGTCCACACACATCTGTATGAACTCGCTCCAGGATTGCTCCAGCTCTACTATCTTTATCCTAAAAGGAAGATTTCACATACTTACCCAAGGTACAACCTTTGCATGTATCCATTTGCTCTAGTTTTCCCTTGGGAAGTCCAGTAGAAATCTGTTGCATGATCTTCAAGACCCCATGGTGCAAGTGGCCTAATCTTCTATGCCATAGCTCGCCAACAACTTGGCTTTGCACCAACTCTGCTTTGGAACTCAATGCAACATAGTCGTCTACCTCTAGCTTGTAGAAATTCTTTACTCAAATCCCAATCCTCATGGTCTGTCTAGTGTCGATATGCCTTAGGAATGCCTTTCCTTGACTAAAGACTACATCATAGCCTTTGTCTTCCAGCATAGCGACGAACACAAGATTCTTCTTCAGACTAGTCACATACTTCACATCAGTTAGGGTGAGAGGAGCTCCATGCTCCCTTTGAAACAAAACCATACCTTCACCTGAAACACAATACTTTCCATCATCGCCCATCTTGATCTGCATCTGGAGATCCTTCTTCTCCAAGGTACTAAAAAGATTCTTATCGCTGGTCATGTTGAATGAAGCTCCACTATCCAGGTACCAAGATCCCACCATCGATGAAACCATGCATGCGATGAGGGTGAAATCCAATTTGAACTGTGAGGCCGGTGCCTCACCATCTGATCCCTTCGAGGATCCGTTCTTGGATTGCTTCTGTGGACAATTCATAGCATAATGACCCACCTCATGAAAATGAAAGAATCTCACTTTTGATTTGTCAATCTTATTCCCACCATGGGAAGAATCGGATTTGGAATGGGATGCCTTCCCTTTCCCTTTCCTTGCTTTACTCGCTAAGGTTAGATTTTCTTCATCATCTTGATTTGATGAATATCCATCTCTGGTGCTTCTTCTTAACTCCTCCTGCATCAGATCTGACCAAAGTCGTTCCCAATCTGGTAGTTTCTCTCTTCCATTTACGGAGTCTTGGTAGCTATGCCAGCTCTTAGGAAGACCAAGGAGAGCAATACTCACCATGTCATCATCGTCTGTCTTGATCCCTACACTTCCAAGCTCATCCTTGTTGGTGGTGAACTTGCTCAGATATGTAGAGACCGTGTCGCCCTTTTCACACTTTATTTTCCAAAGCTTGTCTTTCAGCGCCAGTTTCCTCTGATCATTTTTGTTTTGATATAGATCCTTCAATGTTTTCCACATTGAAAATGGTGTCTCCTTCCCATGGAGACTCGAGACTGTGGTCTTGAACTCCCTCCAAAAGGATTCTCCTCACTCTAGCCACACATTTCTTCCATTCCACCAATTCTTGGGCATTAGAAATTACTGGCTTGGGGACTTCTTGATCAATGAAGTCCTTCAAACCATTGTCCTCTAATACTTCTTCCATGTGATCCTTCCAGGTTATATAATTCGAGCTACCATCAAGGGCATACTCGAGTCTCAAACCATTGAACGCCATTGGTGAAATTTGAGATGTGATAAGAATTCGAATTCTATAATCAGGAACTTCAAACTTTGAATTTCTCCCTTCTTTATATACTATTCTTCGCTTTGATCACCTTTTCTCTGATACCATGTAGAATTTCCCACTGTAGATCACCTGATAATGCAATATACTTAAGCAAAATACTTGATCTACTTCTACAAACAAACTTGCGGAAGCTTAATCGATTTTGAACAAGATCAAATAGAACACATATAACAAAGAATGAAAAATCAATCACACATGAACACAGAAGAATACTCTGGGGAAATCCTCAGCTAAAAACCTCGATCTCTATATTATCATACAAGCGGAAATATGTCCGGATTACATAAAGCTTTAGGTCACAAGCTATCCAGCTCTTAGTACAATCCCTCAATGCTGCTCATAGACTGAATAGACACAACATATGCCTTCCCTCGGTCCTCCAAGCCTCCTATTTCCTTGCGTAGTTTCTCCTGGGTCCTCTGGCTGCCACTTGTGTGAATTGACCTCTCACACAACTCATCAAGCTTAGAAGTAACTGCACAATCTCTAAGGAATGAATTCCTTCTGCATCCAAGAGATATCCTCAATGAAATATTCATGTAACATATTACACTACCCCATCATCTGATCTCAACTGGGTCTCTGACTGAACTGACATCCATGAGTTATTTATGAGAGAATATTCAATTATCTGAAGTGCAGCAGTTACATGCATGCATGCATTAACTAACTGAACTCACAATTAGTTCTACAAACTATTGGAACTAATCTAACTAGACTTAACTCAGTTAACTGAGCTAACTAATTACAACCCAAAGTACAACTCATCCTGATCTCCTTAATCAAGGGATAACTTCTTCAATCAAAGGGGAAAATGTTACATGTCTTCATCTAGACTTCATGTTTGATTTTCTACAACTAATTAACTCAAGATGAATTAATTTACAAACAACTGCTAAGATCAAATTCGAATTTTAACTCTCAATTTTAGTTCAGGGACTAATTAAAATTGGAATATATCTCAAAATGCTATTTATAGCAGTGCTATTTTTAGCATTTTTTGTTGCTATTTTCAACATTAACAAGTGTAATAGGAAATGAGTTATGGTTTTTTTGGCACCTGGTATTGATAAGCCATGGTATTTTAACAAATTATATCACAAATGAAGAATCTCCATGGTAAAGTGGGGATAAATATCTATGGTTAATAATATTGTTCCACGTATTTATGAACTTGTATATCTTTAAATTATATGTTAAATATTTTTATAATTAATAAATAATTTAAAATAGATCTGTATTTTAGTTAGTTTTTAGTTTATGTTATTTTTTTAACATGAAATGAGTGTTTTGATGCTTACTATAAATAGATACCTAATATTGTTTAGTAATCATCTAATTTATATGACTTCGTCATCATGAACAAGTCATATAATAAATTTATAATCTAAGAAAATCGATTCGTCCAAAAACCCTAGTGTATCCCAAATCCCAAGAATCAGACATGATTCTCTGGAACACGTGTCTCTTCAGTGTGTCTCATGAGTCCTGTAGGGTGGGATTGAAGGGACATGTGAATCCCAATAGTGTGTCCTGCATGTCTTGATTTCGGGACATGTGTCCCCTAAAAAAGTGTGCCACGTGACCCATAAAGCTCAATTTGCGTTGTTTGGCATTCATTCTCAAGTGTGTCTTCTGCTGTGAGTGTGCCGGAGCTTGTAGTAAAGGGTTTGGGAGCATTCTGGAGGTGATTCAAGCAACAGGTGGTTCAATCAAGGGCAGGAGGAAAGGGGCAAAGGAAGGGGAAGAATTTCCCCAATGGTGATGCCCCTATTGTTCCAATTTCATCAGGGTCTGCAAGTGTTCCCTCTATTAGAAGTGGGGTTGCAACAACAACTTCAAATGTTGAGGGAAGAATGAATTTAGAAAGACAACAGGCTCAAGAAAACAAATATCCCTTATTGAAGTATGTCACAAGAGATCAAGGGTCAGGAAGAAAATTGAAGGGAAGAGGAAATGTTTCTTGGAAATGAAACTATTGCAACAATAATTTCACGAGCACTTGTTACCATGTGAGAGGTCATTTGTTGGATTTACCATATTGTGGGATTGGGGCATGTACACAGGTTTCTTTAGCTAAGAGGAAATAAATGGAAAAAAAAAAGGCCAATGTTGGTGTGGTAAGGGTGGCTACATCATCCAAAAAAATCAAGAATGATGATCCCCTTCCATTCTTGAGGAAAAGCAACAACAAATTTTCATTTGAGAGTTTTGGTGGGGGTGTAGGTCAAGCAGCAAAAAGAAAGGTAGTAGCACTTGTTCCAATGGACAAGATTTTTTTATAAAGAGAAACAAGAAGAGCTTGATCTCACCATTGCATTCTTTTTCTATCAAAATTGTTGGAATTATGATACATGTGTTCTACTTGATGGCAATCCACTTGTAGCAGAACAACTCACTTGTATATGGTAACTAGATGAATCTACATAACTAGATGAATCTACAGGAGAGATATCAGATGTGACAGAATGCATGGTAGTTCAAAGGAATCATTTTAAAAGTAATATGGCAAATTACAGTGTAACAGGTCTATTCAGAAGTAACAGAACATTGGTACAAAAGAACAAGAAGATGGAACTTAGGTCTACTTATCAGAATAAAGAAAGTAAAGGAAAAGGTTGATATAATGCAGTTTAAGAAGTATACGTAGGTCCTTTTAGTCAAAACAGCATATACACGCTGGTCCATAGAACAAAAAGAGCGTATACGTATACATGCACTCCCATAGGAGGAGAAGAGCATACATGTTGGAAAACCAAGGTTTTGGTTCGAGGTATTTGGTCCAAGGTATTTTGAGTCCAAGGTATTTGGTTTGAGGTATTGACCCTAGGTATTTGGTCCAAGGTATTGGTCCTAAGTGGTTTTGGTCCAAGGTATTGACAAAGGGCCTAAAGCTATATGAGGAGAAGATCATAAGGGAAAGGTGCACAAGAAATGAATATCTTATGAAGTGTTAGATCAAAAGAAAATATACATGTTATGGGTTTTTGATGCTTTGCTTGATCTAGACTAAATATGCACCTAAACGTTTGATGATGGATGAGATCTAATGATGGATCGAGATCATAATGAATTATCATTATGTGATCTGATAATGGATGGGCTAGATCTAATTGCTAACACATGTCTTATCCTTTATATGTGATGATCTGTGTATGTATGATGTCGAGAATTGCAGCGAAGTTATAAGTAAGTATTTGAATATCTATACGCTGGTTCACTTTGGTGAAGATGCGTATACACACTGGTTCAACTCTTCCAAGTAGCGTATGCAAAAGAAAAGCTTGATGTTCAAGGATGAATGATCTATCAGATCATTGCTTCTGTTTTACTGTTGTATGTCAATGAAGTCTTCTTATATCTGAAAGTAAAATTGAATACATAAAGAGTTTGCGTGTCATTTATTAATTTATTGAGAAAGAAGGGTGATCCTTGTTGCTATCTGTTTAGAACTCTGTAATATGATAGTAGATCTTTAGAATGTCACTGATTGGTACAATTTATGGTTCAAAGGTTTTATGATTCAATATATTTAGAGGTATACACAGGTTGGGCTAAAGGAAGTAGCGTATACACACAGATTTGCTTCATTAAAGGAGCGTATACATTCTGACACAATCCTTTTGAGTTTATAGTTAGTTCTGGTTGTTGATGTAGTTTTCTAGGTTCAGATTCATGTACTGGTTACTATGATCTATCTGTTCCAGTTGATTGGATGAATTTGATTAAGTTTGAATGAATGGTTGATTCAGTTGTGTCAGAGGTTCAGTGATTGTTTGATTCAGTTGTGTTAGAGGTTCATAGGGTTCAGTGATTGATTGTTTCAGTTATATCATAGATTGATGATTGGGTTTTAGTTATATCAGAGATTGATTGGGTTTCAGTGATTGGTTGATGCAGATGTATTTGATGGTTGTATTGCAATGGTGATTGATTTTGAGCTTCAATTTTACTAATGGGTCCAGTATGAAAATTGGATGAAACATGACCTAATCGATTTTTTGTGTACCAGGAGTATCCAGTGTGAAAATTTATGAAACGTGGCCCTTACAGGATATTGAGGGTTGGAGCCTTCAGTGAGGAAGTTGAAGCTTCCTACCAGTAGTGGTTGGTGATTTGATCAAGGGGTTAGAGCTCCCTTCTAGTAGTAGTTGGAGAACGAGTGAAGGTTGTAGCCTTCTGTAGGTCGGAGCCTACGTACTAGTAAATATATCGACTAGTACAAGAACTAGGGGGTTGTAGCTCCCTTCCAGAAGAAGCTGAAAAATTAGAGAATTCAGCATGTGCCTAGGGGGAGCATGATCAATTTTTATATTCAACTATTGAAATATGACAATACTCATATCAAAGGGGTAGAATATCTTGGTCCACCCTTTTCCCTTGATGTCAAAGGGGGAGAGTATTTTGGTGTTGCTTGTAATCTCTAACAGTTTCTACAGCGTGCAATAATCAACACCAACATGATTGTCATCAATTCCAAAGGTGGAGATTGTTGGAATTATGATACATGTGTTGAACTTGATGGCAACTCACTTATAGCAGAACAACTCACTTGTATATGGTAACTAGATGAATCTAGAAGAGAGATAGCATATGTGATAGAATGCATGGCAGTTCAAAGGAATCATTTCAAAAGTAATATGGCAAATTACAGTGTAACAGGTCTATTTCAAAGTAATAGGCAATTGTTACAAAAGAACAGGAAGATGGAACTTAGGTCTACTGATCAGAATAAAGAAAGTAAAGGAAAAGGTTGATGTAAAGCAGTTTAACAAGTATACGCAGGTCCTCTTAGTTAAAACAATGTATACATGCTGATCCATAGAACAAAAAGAGCATATACGTATACATGCAATCCCGTAGGAGGAAAAGAGCATACATGTTGGAAAACCAAGGGTTTGGTTCGAGGTATTTGGTCCAAGGTATTTTGGGTCCAAAGTATTTGGTTTGAGGTATTGACCCTAGGTCTTTGTTCCAAGGTATTGGTCATGAGTGGTTTTAGTCCAAGGTATTGACAAAGGGCCTAAAGCTATATAAGGAGGAGAAGATCATAATTGAAATGCGCACAAGAAATGAATAATTTATGAAGTGTTATATCAAAAGAAAATATGCATGTTATCGATTTCTGATGCTTTTCTTGATCTAGACTAAATATCCACCTACGCATTTGATGATGGATGAGATCTGTTATAGGCTTATTTGGGCACTGCAACTCCAATCATATATGTCAATAAACCAAGGGCTCTTTAACCCTAAAAGTGTTGTTCATACCCTAAAGGATCATGGTCAATTGATTACGTCATTTCCCATAAGTTCCACCTGAAAAACTACTCAGAACTGGCCAAAACTGGACCATACTGACTGCTCCATGGTCAAGGTGCGATGCATACTGGCTGCTACACTAGCCAGGTGTGATGCATACTGAAAGATATTTTTGTGGGGTGCGATGAGTGGGAAGAGACAAATGGCAGAGACAGTTTTCTAAGTGGATGCCCATGGAATATTCTAGAAACTTCTCCTATGACACTTGCCTCTCTGAATTCGCCCATGGATGAGTAAGAGATCAAAGAAATCTCCAAGTGGAACCAAGAACTATCAGTGGAATGACACTAATAAAAAACTGAGAGCTGACTCACCCTCTTGCAAGACATCTATATATGGATCCGTCATTTTAGAGATCTAGGAGGCTGGAATTTTGTAATTTTGTAAGGAAGTGCTATTAGTTCCTCTTTAAGAAGGAACATTGTATTGTTGGGTGATCTTGCTTTTCATGAGGTGAAGAGAGCTTTGATGCTGGGAGGATGATGCTGGATTAGATAGTTGGGCTGTAATCCTCTCTTCTACTATTAATAAAGTCATTTAAGTTTTCCTCCATATAATTGTGTATTTGTGAATCTTGCTATTTGTGAATGCAATTTTATGGTCAATGTATTTCTGAATCTGCATTGTTTATGGTAATATAGATCATGATGCTTTGATGGTGTTTTTTTGCTTTGCCTCTACAGGTATTCTCTAAAGCGGGACAAGTAGGAGAAGAGTGGTAAGCTCTATCAAGGGAGAGAGGAAACAAGCAAGGAGGAAAGCGAAATATTCAGGTGGTGCTCTTTGCTTCTCTCTTACCTATCATACATAAAGGAAATCACAATTTGGTTTGATTGTTTGTTTCTAAGATAGCTACTCATCTTAGTGGGACTAGCAGATTGAAAAGACACTAGCTTTCCCGGAAAAAAAAATGGCGACTCCACTGGGGAACAATTAGTTTGTTTGTTTTTTATTGTTGTTTGTTTTATAAACTACAGACGGAGCCTGAAGTTAACCAGGTAGCCTTCAAACTACTTTTGCTATGCAACTGCAAAGTAGATGAATGTTGCTTCAGTCAATGTCTGGGTTGGTTTATGAACTGAACATCTGACTTACAAGCATCCTAAATGTCCTTTTGGTAGCTCAATAACCTCCCAAGATCATACCCCTGTACTTTGTTTTTACTTTCTATCATAGCTCAGCCTAAATCACTGAACTTAGCTGCAAATTTTGAGCAAAAGCAAAACTCAGTTTCGTTCCCTGACCCATCGCGCTGTCTGTAATTGGTAGCATGTATGCATCACACCTCCTATGTGTTGTAGGTGAGATGCATCCCTATTTCCCTTAAGGACAGGTGCGATGACTGAATGATACTGTTTCTTTCTTTGAAATTTGGTTTTTTCCTCCTTGTTTTCAACTCTATTAAGTAGTTTTCCTGCTCATGATCAGTATCTCATTGCTGAAGCCTCCTTCCTTTACATTATTCAGCCTCCATTGATCAGGATTTTTGAATGTTTTTTTATGTATTTTTCATTATTTGCAGTCCTCCTTTGTCAAGAGTAGCTTAATCGAATTGTCGTTTTTTGATTCAAAAGTGTTGTAACTGTCATTTTGAGTCAAGAAGAAGAGTGTCGTAAAATCTTCCTCCTCTAGATAGTTGATTGTACTTTCGTCATTGTATTTGATTTGAATTGTCAATATTTGAAGTGTCAAAAGCAGTTTTCCATTCGAAATCGAAAGTGTCATTTTAGTCTTCCTTTCATTTTCAAAAGAAATTGTTGAAGTGTTGCTTTGAAGAAAATAGTTCAAATGTGTACTTAGTTTTCCTTTTAGCCATTCTCACATTAAGGAAACGGAAAAACAAATACATGCATGTGCATTTGCATTTAGACTGCATGCGGAAAATGATTTAGGAAAAGTGCATTTAGTGTGTTTTCTTTGCTCTTTGTTGAAAGAATCGTACTCTTCTTTCCTTAGTTGCTAGGATTTTCATTGCTAAAAGAAAAACAAATGAATGTTTATCATTTTAGATTGCATATTTAGGAATTTTACATCTACATCGCGTAGTGAACCTTGAAAGACAAACTTCTAAAAAGATCAACTCTAAAATAAACCTCAATGAACATAAAAACGCTTTGGAACCTAACGCAACACAACTAGAAGTCTAGGCTAGAGACGTGTTCCAGCGTCGTAAAACCTGGTAACTATCATTTTCATTGAAGGGTGGGTGATTCTTCCTCTTTGATATGACAAGTGGCAGTATGGACTTGTGCTCCTTGTACCATCGAGTATATATTGGGAGACCACAATAGGCTGATATTCTTTATCCTTAGGAAGCCATGTCTGTCGTCCTATCAATCGCAATGCACTAAACACAACATTCGGGAAGATTGACTTCCGTTCGTAAAGTCCTTGGTAATTTCTCTTTAATTTACCACCAAGGTGTATATTGCACTTTTGCGATTGGTTTGGTAATCCCTCTGTCTAGATTTCTAGAGTAGTCACTTTCGTTCCTTTTCGACTCCCTAAAAGAAAAGGTCCATCTAAGCACTTGTCACTTTAGGCTCATTAAAAACCAAAGGTGACTAGAGTCATCTTTAGCTTTTTCTCGACTCTTAAAAATTGAAAAAGAAAAGTTGTAACAAAGCGTCATAAAATTTATTTAATTCGGAATAACATCCCTGTTCCTTCGTTGATCTTAGGTTGAGGTAATGGAGTCCACAAATCAAGGAATTCCCCTTGGGGGGAATCCTAGTCCTTTCTCTTCTTGGGGAGATAATGGTGCTCCATATATGGCTACAATGTCACTTCTAGGAATCACAATTGGCCTGCCAATATGGCTATTCTCAATCTCTGTCGTTCAAAACACTGGAATTCCTCAGTAATAAAATCAGCAACCAGATGATACTGAAGTTGTCCCTTCACCTTCTACTTCGTTTGTTTCTCCCTCTCCTTCTTCCTCTTTGCTTGGTGAAACTAGTGATACTAAAAACCAAGTAGCTGAGAAGAAGAAGAAAGGGAAGGAGAAGAAGAAGAAGAAGTCAGTCAAGCAAGGGGGCAACCATACATCATCCAGCAAAAATCTGCACACCGAACTTTCCAAACCCAAATCTCCATGCATAATTTGCAAAGGAAACCATTTTAATTGAGACTGTCCTTACATTCCACAGATCTTGAGAGAATGGTCTCCTTGTTTGCACCGTCTAATGTCATCAACCTCTGTCGATCATGTTGACAACACACCATCAACTAGTGAAAATGAAATCCATGGACAAAAAGGAAAGTTCAGATTTCTATGTAGGTTGTGTGAAGGCGATCATGCTCTTCACCATTGTCTTTTTCTGGATGAAGCCAAAAGTGTCTTGGATAACTGTCTTGCTTCATCGCAGCGACTTCCCCCTGGATACAAGAAACTCTTTCCAATTCCATCGCTAGTTGAAAATCCGACTGACATAACTCAGCCGTCAGTCGAAACATCTATCATTGAAAGTAAATGTTACACTGAAATTTGTCACCATGACTATCTGCAGTTAATATGGCTCCATCAATAGTCATATTATCCTCCTTGTCAAGCCTTATACCTCTGCTCTCCATGTCAAACTTCAAAAAAGAGAGAAAGTCATTAAAATCATGTTTATCTCTGGGTACGCAGGTTCTCTCTACCTTGCCTGCGTGTACGCATCCCAAGCTCATTGTACCTGCGTACTTGTACGCTCTGTAAGTCCAGGGATGGGTGTGTACTCCTGTAAAGGTCAAAAGGCGCGAGTTTCATCTTTAAAAAGTTACTTGTGGTCACTTCTAGAGCTTTCTAGAAGAGTGTTTGACGTTGTATTGAGCGCCTTCAGATGGTTCATGCATCCCTATGATAGAGGAACTTATCCCATCAAGAGAGGAGCTACCCCATCCAAAAGAGGGAGTATCCCATTGATGTTGGACCTGAATAACTTCCTCTAGAACACTATAAATACAGGCATTGGGCCAAAGGAGGGGAGGTTGAAAGCTGAACATTCCAAAGGGTAGATGCTGCTGGAATTAGGACTTCCTTGTAGAAGCTTGTGAGGAGAGATTACCATCCTTTCTTGTTTCATTTGGAAGTGGGTGAGCTTGTCAAAGTAGAGGAAAACTCTTGCTGGACCCTGGGAGGAACTTGCACAACACCAAGGCTCAGGTTGTAATGGTTTCTTTTTTGTTTCCTTAATACAAATAAGTCCATTCTTCTCAATGATTTGTTGTTAATGAAATGTTTCATATACTCCTTGGTCTATATGTTGAACATGCTTTGTTTTATGGAATATTCAGGTGTTATGTAATCGTTTGATTGTTAGTGTATGCAGGTTTCAAAGTGAAGGAGGAGCTCATCTGGATCGACGAGGCTAGACTGCTGCAACAAGCGTTGGACTTGAGGTAGGATAGAAAAACACTTGGTTTCTCATAGAATAATGTATGTTTAGAGAAGGATTGCTCTTAATTGTCTTGTTTGTCACTAGAGAGTCTTAGACTCCTAGGGACGTTAGTTTTGTCCGCAAAAATAAGTCTTTCTGCATGACAAATTGGCGACTCCACTAGGGACTCCATTGATGTGCTTGATTTTCCTTTTGAGTATTACTTTGATCTGAAAAGAGTCTTGTTTCTTTTGTTTTTTGATTGCTTGACTGTGTTTTTGGGTGGATTAGCTTAGAGTCTAGTTTGATTTTAGTTTTTCTTCATTTTACAGCAGTACACACCCTCTGCGTTAGACACAGTGCGTACTTGTACGCACTGTATCTTTGTACACAGAGCGTAGGCACACCTGGTTAAACAGGCTGCCTGCGTACCCTGTTAAAATTGAGAAAATTCCAATTTTATCCATTTTTTCCTTTTGAATTTTGTTTTTCTTAGTCTTTACTGCCCAGATCCACTGGTTGACTGTCAAAAATCTTCACCTATACTTTTTCCATTAGTGCCGAAAGTTTTAGTGAAATTCCTTGAGATTTTAGCCTTAGGGTTTGGTTTTTATATTGGTCCTGTAGTGACTTTGGGTTTAGAAGTCGCAAAGCCTTAGATATCTCTGGTTTTGTCAGTCTTCTTACGAGTCGGGCCAGTCGCGAAATCTACCCTCGTGAGCGACCTACCTTTGTGTTGCCTCTTTGCAAAATTTCAATAAGCTTGTTCATTCAAAGTTGTGAATTTCATTTTACAAAAAGAACAAAAAGAGATTGAGTTTTTGTTTTGATTAGTTTGTGATTCTGCATAAACTAGTCCTTGGATCGATCATTGCCTAGTAAAACATCCCAAGAATCATCCTAGTAAGCTTTTGCTTCTTAGATTAAGTTGTTAAGAATAAGGTTAGATACATTTCCTTTGATTTGCTTTTGAGTGATTTTTTATAGATTTGCATAGATCTTGAAATTGCTTTGATTAGATTAGTTTTACATGCTTTTTATTAAATAGGAAAATATCAACGATCTCCTTTGCGACATTTGCTTTAGAGTAACATTTGACGTCTTGAAAGAGAAAGG
>APFE031425880.1:0-11371 GCA_000404065.3 Pinus taeda | reverse complement strand
GGCTAGTACAAAAGCAAAGGGGGTTGTAGCTCCCCTCCAGGAAAGCTGGAAAACGAGAGAGAGTTGTAGCTCTCTGCAGGTTGCAGCCTGCGTACTGGTAAAGGAGTGCACCAGTACATTGTAAACAGAAGTTTCTAATTTAAAGGAAGATAGAGACGAATTGCAGCAGGTGGTTTTCACCCACATTGGGTTTCCACCTTATATCTTGTGTTCTTGTGTCTGATTGTCTTTCTGCTCTGTTTTACTGTCTCTGGATATTGTTATTGGATTCTGTATCACTGACTAACAATCATCATCAGAAAGATTAAGTAAAATAAAAGCATGTTCTGTATACGCGGGTTTTCTTCTGCATAACGGCGTACATACGCAGGTTTATTAAATTGAAGTAGCGTATATCAGTTGTCTTTGAAAAAGAATAATTATCCTGATAATACTGATTCACCCCCCCTCTCAGTATTATTTTCAACACTATATGCAATGACCAGAAAACATTGAACATGTATGCTTAGCAGAATTTGCATCGTGCTATACACTACAAGGAAGGAAAATATGAGGCACTGAGAGACCATATGTTATAAGATATGTAAAGTATAATAAACATATTGATCCTTATAACGATTAAACAGAACGAGTAATTTTGTATGTCCCATATCGTATTGACATAAACAGTTTCAAGGAATAATATTCAACTCGGAAAAATGCATATTTATTATTTAAAGAAATTATAAAATTCAATGAATGAAAATTCACGAATGAAACAAGGACAATGTGGACTGATATTGATAGCATAGCAACTAATATTGAAAACAAAGAGAGTGAATTATTTGAAAGAGATGTACCTACATATGAAGAAATAGGTAATGAAAAATGTTATCAAGAATACGATATCAAAATAGATTTTCAATATTTGCAAAAGAGTCAAAATGTAAAATCAATAGTTGAGATACCTTACCAACTTGTAAAATAGCCACATATACTAGAAGAAACAGAATTATATAAAATCATGAGAATATTCAACCCAAAACAGGAAAAAATAGGGAATGAAATAGTGATTGAGAAAAAAAAATTCCAACTCTACCATTGTATGTACTTGTAACATGTGGTGCAGGCATTGGAAAAACATTTACTATTATAGCATTATTCCAATCTCTAATTTACTTGTAATATGGTCTAGCTCAACTCAAAAGAATCATAACAACATATATAGGGAAGCCACCATTCAATGTGAGTGGAAAAAAGTTGCATTTTTCATTTCATTTACCATTTAGCAAATCAAAATAGCTTTCACTTAAAGGTGAAAAATTAGATACATTGACAAAAAATTGTGAAAAACTTTGCGTTATGCTTATCAATGAGATGTCTTTGATAGGCTCAACATTATTATACTAAGTTGTCAAACGTTTACAGGAAATAAAGCATACTCCATTGACTTATTATGGAAATATTGACGTAATACTTTTAGGTGACTTGTTCCAAGTGCAACCGATCCAAGGTTCTCTAATTTTTTAGAAACCAATTTTAGCAAAGGAAAGAACAATATACGATTTATGGAAGGAGAAAGTGAAATGCTATGAATTGCATACGACAATGCATCAAAAAGACAACATATTTGTTGAAATACTTAATAAAATGTGAGTGAATCAACAATCTTATGAAGACATAAAATATATAAACAATAATTGTTATAGACCTGCTCCATTAGATCCATTGTTTCCATATCTATTTTACAGGAACAAGCATTACAAAAATTTTGAGGTCAAAAATGGACCTCAAAACAAAAATGTACAACAAACATCAAATTTATAAGAACCAATAGGATTCAATATGATGATGTCAACCATGGGGGATGAATCACCATTTTTGGAATAAAAAGGTAAAAAGATAAAAATTAAAATTAACACAAAAAAAAAAAAAATCAACCCATATTTTCAACTTATCTCCCTACAATTTTACTTAAATTTCAAGTTGGAGCACTCATTGGAAGCAAAATTTTACTTTTCATCCAAGTAGTACCCATGTCTCATACTTTCGATGGACCTTACTACATGAAAAATGTGAAATACATGGAAAATGTGATTGCAATCACGTTTTTCATGTATTTCACATTTTTCGTGTACTAGGTCCCATCAAAAGTATGCAACATGGATACTCCTTTGATTCAAAATTAAATTTTGCATCCAATGAGTGTGCCCTCTCAAAATTTGAGTAAAATCATATGGAGATACATTGAAATTTCAAGTTGAAAAAATAGTTTTTTTGTTTTTTTTTTTGTTTTTGTTTTTTTTTTTTTTTTTTTTTTTTTTTTTTTTTTTTTTTTTCCTCTCTCTTCTCTCCAAACATTGATTGGGTAATCTAATATTATTTTATTATTTCCACTATTGTTTTATAATATTCCTTAGGAGACCCATTTTAAACCTCAAAATTTCTGTAATGGATGTACAGAAGCATAATGAAAAAATGTTGTGACATGTAAAGGAAGAGCTAATAATCCTTGATGTGATTGACGAATGTCACAATAAGGAAATAGGCTATGTTGTATGTGATAAAACAATGTTATTACCATCAAGAATCCTTATCAAATGTAATGTTATAATTGAGATATATGCAGGAAACTATAATATAGAGGATGGCCTTGTTAATGGTGCAAATGGAATATACAGTAAAAATGTTGATGTGTTATGGATAGATTTTGTAAATCCAGAAATTGGTAAACTGCAAAGAAACAAGTATCATGAACCATATGTCAAAAAAAATCATTGAATTGGACTCCAATATTACATGTTCCAAAACCATTTATATGTTATAGAATGAGCTTTAGAATTATAGTGCAGAAACAATTTCCGATACAGCTATCTTTTACCAGAACAATTCATTGATCATAGGGTTTAACATTGAATGGACTTGCATTTGATCTAAGTGGTATATTGATCCATGGACTAGTTTACATAGAATTGTCACGTGTTATAACCATGGAATTGTTGTATCTTCTTCAAAAAATAACACAAAAGAAATTTTGTTTGAATGAGAAAATATTAGAAGAAATGAAACGCTTAAGAACTGAATTGTCATGGAAATCAAGATACATAAACAAGTCGATAGCAAGTGCAAATACTTTAATGATTGCAACTTCGAATACACAAATTCTACATGCTCAAGTGAATGGCATTGTGTGTGATGAAGGTCTAATGAATGCTACAGTTATTTGTATCTAGGAAACACATCTAAATTCTCTGTCGTCAAATACTGATTTTCTCAAATTCAATTTCAACATATCAAATTGTCTTCATGGAATACTTGCATACAAGAAAACATAGAAATAGTGTCAACAAAAAATGTTTGTGTTAACATAATTGAACTTATTTTGTCAGAAATATACTTCCAATGTCGAATATGCAATATAAATGCATATGTTGTGTTGCTCAAGTATATGTTTCAACAATCATTGAAGCAATAGAAATAGCAAGGGAAAAATTCATGCTTAGTGATTAAATTTTTTAACTTATTGAAGAATTAAATATTGACATACATTCAAATATCAAATAAAGTAAACAATTAATAGAGTACATGTGGTGTGAATAATTTATTTCCTTAGAGTTGATGAAGTGACCAACATGATTAGATGACTTGGTGAATATATCAAAGATGTAATTGTTCAAAAGGTCTTAAGATATTTTCCTATGAGATTTAATGCACAAATAACATCCAATGAATAAATCACTGATTTAAATAGTCTCATAATGGATCAGCTACTTGGTACTCTCACAGATTATGAGATGATAGGAGGAAGAGATAAGACTGAACCAAATGAAGAAACTTTCAAGGTGTCCAAGAAGGCCAATGATCACAAAGATCATCAATTTGTTCTAGTTGTGAATTTTATGAGGAGTTGGCTCACTTTTCCATGAAACTAAAACATGGTTCAGGAAAGCATAAAGGGAAGGTGCCCTTCAAATTCTTTACTATGGAATACTTGCACATTTTTGCATCCAAGTTCCCTTACAAAGAAAATTTAGAAAAAGGAAAATGATCAAAAGTTCAAAAGCAAAGCTCAAAAACATCAAAATAAGAAATTCCCCAAAAAGAAGGGTCTCTACTCCAAAGAGGATAGTTCGGCATCAAAATCTTATAGCGATAATTATTTAGAAGGTGATTCAAATGAGTGTTTACTTACGGAACTTCAAGCTAACTCCAAGAAATAAAATGTTACAAATTCTGAAGAAGGAGGAGGAGGAGGAGTAGTGGACCTTGAAGGGGAGCTCATCACTGCTCTTGATGAGTTAAAGAAGGCTACAAAAAGAAACAAGCAACCAAAAGAATAGCTACTGAGAACTAAAGAAGTTATGTACAACTTAGAAAATATGGAGTTTTTTTATCAAAAATAAAAACTTGAAGAAATCTTTAAAAGTAAAGAGAGTGTATATCTTCAATTAGAAGAAAAACAAAAAAAACATGTGAAAATCTAGAAGAAGAGAATAAACACTTAAAGCAGGAGTTGATCAAAGAAAAAGGTGAGATGGTCCAAGAAACATGCAAAGGAGAGATTTTGTCCCTAAAAGTGAGGTTAGAAGAAGAAAAATGCAAGGAGGACATTCTTAATGA
This sequence comes from Pinus taeda, assembly GCA_000404065.3. Lineage (NCBI taxonomy): Eukaryota > Viridiplantae > Streptophyta > Pinopsida > Pinales > Pinaceae > Pinus > Pinus taeda. The sequence continues at coordinate 6,772 of APFE031425880.1, read as the reverse complement.
CTTGATTCATTAATGGGAAGAAAATTGTTAGATTCTGGCGGCAAAAACTGTCTCCTTGAGAACATATCTTGAGATATTAGAGACCAAGAAGGGTATTGATAAAAAAATTATAGAAGGGACAAGAAAATTAGACCAGATTCTGAAAAAACAAGATCTCCAAAACACAATACAAGCCTTGGATATTTCATATAACAGGAGCCTTATATGATAAAGATGAACTTTATGTAGTGCCCACTCTAGTTTCCTGACCCTAATATGACATTATCTTAGATACTTTAGTCTATGAGGAACTCAGGCTGAGGATCTAGAAACGTGACTCTATTATTAGTGAATGTGATGGTTATGTATGTTCTCTATTAATATTATGATTTCGATATAATTAATGGTTATGTGTACTCTCTATTGATATCATGATCGTGATAGTAGTAAAGGATAGACATGTTTTCTATTGATGATATAATGATGATAGCTTTGATCTATATGTATGGTTCCATTAAGGTTATGATGATGCTAGCCATGATGGAGGTATTCCCTATGTTAGCTACTTACATTAGTTCTGGTTCATAATGAACAATGATGTGAATGACCAGGTGATGGTAATAATGCTATTATGACAATAACTAACACTGAGAAACCTGGTTACTGATTATTATTGAGTATGGAAGGAAACCACCAGAGGCACTCACACATGACGAGTTGACGACACTTCGTTTGATGAAAATTTATATTATTTTATCTTTGAAATTCTAAGTCAATTTCGAAACCTACTATATATGTTTATCTATATTCTGATGATATGTTAATGGTTGTAGGAATAGATTAGTTGCTTGGCTGAATGACTCACATATGAGTGATGGGGTTGTATAAGTGGATGGAACTACATGGGAGGGGTGGGACAGTGTCCCTGATCTCAGCCACTAGCACTCTCGCTGTGACTTGGGTTGGAAGGGTTGAAACACCTTTACCTTGAAGATCATGATGCCATGAGTGCAGGTCCCAAAGTTAGGTCACTCATGAGGATTTTATCGGGGGGGCACGCATCAAGGTGGATTCCTTGATCCCCAAAACCATTAGTCTCACTATAACAGGCAACATAAGAGATGATAACGGTCTATGACGTTGCACCTATAATTTCCCCTCATAGTCACTGAATGCTTGAAGGGCAAGTAGCATGCCACCCTTGGAACCTTAAGGGAATTTCTTGAAGGGCACGACCAACTTGGCACCCTTGGCATCATAAATAAAATGTTAGGTGTGGCACCTTTGGAACTTCAAGGTAATTTCTTGAAGGGCACGACCAACTTTTCACCCTTGGCATCACAAATAAATTGTTAAGTGTGGCATCCTTTGAGCTTCAAGGGAAGTTCTTTAAGGGCATGACCAAACTTGGCACCTTGGAATCATTAAAAATAAATTAATTAATAAATATAATCAAGAAATGAAAACTAGGTAAATTTACATCAAGGGTAAATGATGTTAGAAATAGAGGTAATTAAATCAAGAATAAAACTTGGGTTAAGAGGATCATAGGAAGAAATAAAATATTTTATCTTAAAAACTCTACCCTCCCCATGTTGGAAAATATGAGGTAGATTATGTAGCTTAATTAGGTAAAAGGGGAAAGAGGGACATAATTGTAAGGATAAAGACTAATCCTAAATTAATTAAACCTAATTAAGAGAAGAGGAAGGTGAATTAAAATAAGAATAATAAATTAAATTTAGAGAAATGTAGAGAACCTCCATGTGGCAACAACCAACATAAGAATATCCATCTAAGAGATAGCTTGAGTTAAATTAGGGGGTAGATAGGGGATCAAATCTTGACTCATTAATCGACTATAGTAATGAACACAAATTAAGGAATAAAAAGGGGGATAAAGAGGGAGCTAAGAGGAGAAATAGGAATCTTGTTGAGGTGAGGAAAATATTAGCTTTAAATTAAAATTTAAGTAAATAATTTTGTGAGACCCTTGATGAGAGAGTGACACATGGGTGGGTGAATAATCAAGCTATTGAATTATAAAAAAATAATTAATTATGCATGACATGCCAAGTGTCACCTATGAGGACTCCTATAAAAGGGGCAATCCATGGGAGAAGAGGACGTTTTGGGGGAACCCTATTGTTGGATGGATGATATGATGTCAGAGCAGTGATTACGAAACTATAGTGAGTTTGGTGAGGTAGAGGATTTAAAGAGAGGGGACTCTTGAGCCAAGGAGGGCTCTCCTCTACCAGCTAGTGCATTTCTCCATTGTACAACCCCATTGCAGCTCGGAGGTCTGTGGGGAAGAAGAGTATCCAAGGAGTAGGCTGGGAGGTTAATCAGTGGGTCATCGCATTCGGATCAAGTACGTCGTCATTCACCCGCGGAGGTGACTGGCAACAAGGGAATACCAACAACAGCAAAGCAAGCGGAGTCTCGTCTTCGGGTGAACGGTACATATGTGTTGCAATACTATTTTGATCTTAGTTAAATGTATGTAAATTTTATGATATGTTTCCTTAAATGAAATTCCGGAATGTGTTAGACAGTGCTGAATAAATTTGAATTCCCAATGTGTTTCTCTTATGGTTGTATTTTGTTGTGATTTATAAAAACAAAAAAACAAAAAAACAAAACAAAACAAAACAAATATATAGTATGGATCTAGGCTTTACAGTTGGTATCAGAGCGGGTTCAACCTCTAGGACCTATGGACCCTTATTTTTGGCTTCCTTCTCAAATTGTTTCTTTAATTTCCCTCTTCTTGCATATTCTAATTATTTTAAGCTCAAAAACCCTTTTTTTGGACTTTTATTTAAAAAAAAAGCTATGGTGCTTGATTACATCTAAAACTAATTGTGCCTACATTACCTATTGCAATACCATTTAGGATTTCAAACCAGACATTGCGTTTTTATTTTTTGTGCATTGAAATTCAGTCCTAAGGTAAAATTTTAATCATAGCAATTCTTCAGATTAATCAATAAATATCTTTTGTTGCAATATCTTCTTGGAAGACTCATAAAGTTGATCCTTGAATGTTATCTTATAGTGCAAAGAAATATTCACAGATTGTTATTCCCATTCGTGATAATTTAAGATGATCCTGGTCTCATCTAATAGTCTACGTTCAAATACTTTCAAATATTCCATTATCGTAACTATCAATCACATGGCCAAATAAATATTGTTGAACTAAATGAGAAGAAATTAGACGAAAAGTGACCCACCCAAGCATTGGGTGAACCATCCATGGCGCCCGAATCTCTTCTTTGTCATCAGTTTCACACGTATCTCCTCTCCAAAACATTTTTCTGGGACACAATCATGCTTCCAACCAACCTGTAAAACCCCCACAAATCCTACTTGATTATAGACACGAAAATGCCAGTACTTACATCACTAGCCAAGGTCATTTTTGCGTACCCAAATGCCCATTACAAAGTGGATTTAAATCAATTCCGCATGACAGCGTGTGTTCGATCTCTTTGAGCTCTATCCGGTTTTTCTCGGATTCTTCAAAACAAAACCCTAACCCGAATCCATAAAATATTGGCCAAAATAAAAGCTTTAGTGTTGAGGATTCTGGTCGCGGGGATTCGCAAGAAATTGAGGGGCAAACTATAGAGAGGGACATGTCTGCTATGGCAAACGAACTGAGGCAAGAACTAAATCAGCTGAGGAGGATGATATATGATCTTAGCAATGGCTTTTCACTCCTGGATCTACCTAGTTAACATGCGGGGCTTGGATTCATTGGGTCACCAAGGTCAAGCCATTGCCAGAGATCTCAATTCATAGCTTCTTTGCTTTTTCTTTTCCCTTCACTTTTGCGTTCCTGTTGAGGCAGGTACTCAAGACAATGACCTTCGTCACAAAAATGGAGGAGAAGGGTCGGTTGTAGATATTCACCCTGTCACTGCAGGTTACTAAAGGAGTCATATCACGGTTTCAAAAGTTAAATGATGTTATTGTACTTTGCGCTGTCGGCATCTCAGAAGGGTTTCTAGCAATTTCTTGGAGAAGATAAACCTACGATTTTTTTCTTTAATGATTAAAGACACGGGTTTTGAGTTTTAAGTTGATGCTTGAAAAACATTGAATATGAAAGTATACATTAGAAACAAGACGATTGACGCAAAGGCCAAAATCCAAACATTATTATTGTTACAAGAACTTTTATGGCTTCTTGTATACCACAATTTTGTGGGTGAGATATATGTTTCTTTTCTGTGCAAAGTACTAGTTTATTGCCTCCTTGGAAAGTTGCTTTAATATTATATGTCCAGTGACCAAGCTTTTGACTTTGATTCATACAGATTTTTACTGGGTATCCTTTTTGTAGTCTAAGGTTGATTAAGTTCCTTAAATTCGAACCGTCTTAAGAGGAGTTGATGGAGTACATTAAGACACAAGATTCTAGTTTTTCTATTTCCCGGAAATTAAAAAACAAAAAAACAAAAAAACAAAAACAAAAACAAAAAACAAAACAAAACAAAAGCAAAAAACAAAAAACAAAAAACAAAAAACAAAAAACAAAAACGAAAACAAAAAACAAAAACAAAAGCAAAAAACAAAAAAAACAAAAACAAAAACTATAAACTACATTCCATGTACATTATATACCCTGAAATTATTCAAGTTAATAAAAAGAAACTTTTAACCATAGTGGCCTCAAAAAAAAAAAACCTTGCATCAACTCTACATCAATTTTAAGATGGCATATAACATAAAACTAAATGGTTGTAGAAGCAACATGTGCCAAGATGTATCTTCCATTCTAAATCTAGTATGGAGGGAAAATTGCAAAGATTCGATGTTATCCTCATTAGCAATCAAATTCTCTATTTTGCATTATTATAATGGCAGAAATCACCATAGCAAGGAAATGGGAGATAGCATAGTATTAGAGTATAGAGGATCAAACTTAAGAATAAATAGATAAGGGAACGATAAATCTCTCTTAAATCTTGTAGAGGATGCCTTGTTTTGTGGGATTTACAAAATTTATAAGATAAATATTAGAGAATATTAAATCGGCAAATTTGATTTCCTTACCAATTTAACTTCCTAATGAATAATGTAGCTAAAATCTTCCAGCTGATTATAGATGACAAATTTGTCATCAAGAAATAATGGTGTACCAGCAATATCAGAGGTCATTAATAATGTTAGTCCAGCTGTATATATTTTCAACCATCAAAGGGAGATAAGAGAGATTCCGAGAGGTTGAGGGAAGGCCAAAACCAACTCATTACTACATATGGCCAAAAAGTGATATTTCACCTAGTTGATGGAAGCAGCAAAACTTCACATATATGCATTCTAAATGCTTTCTTGTATCAGTTAATACTTAATGCTAGCCTGGCCAAGAAAGATGAAAATAAAATATATTTTTCTCGTATCACCTATCTTAGATACTTTCCTCTGAAGAGGCCTTCATATAAAAGTTCCTTGCTAACATTGCAACACCTATTGTTGGTTCCAGCTTTGGCCGAATTGGAAGCACACCTGGAAAGTCTTTGGAAATACAACTAACTACTTCTTCATCTTTGTCTCATCCCTCATTGGTCTCAAGGACACCACCAACCATAACAAGTAGAAAAGACTCCAATCCATCTTTCCCACTCAAACCCAGTCTCTAGACAACAGCTTTTACGATGGCAGCAAGCTCTTAAACAGTAATGAGAAAAATATTATGTGCCACTTTATCACCTGTTCCTGCACAAGCCTTTACCACAAGAGCAAGTGTAGTTATGCAAGTCCAAGAAGGATCTGCATAAGTCTAATCAATGACTTCATTTGGTGAGCAAATTTAGAGCTTCTGTAGAATTGCAGAAGTGAGACTTGTAGGAGGCCCCCGTCCATCATGAGCTTTTACTACTGTTGTTAAAGCTTGAGCAACAATCCCATAAATTTAAATTGATTAATGATGTTTTAGCTGTCTTTCATAATTCTTAACTAATGAGCTTTTGAAATGTGTCTAAATGATATTTCAAACATTTAGTCGAATGGATTAGGAAATTCAGGTTCTACTTCAATCAATATTGGTTTCCACGTACAGGTATTTCTCAGAGATTATTTTCTTCACGTATATATTTAAATTATAACTCTGTGCAATGCATTTTTGTTTTTGTTTTTCTCAATCCAAAAATGGAGAGACCAAATTGAACATTGAGTATCCAGTCAATTATATTTGCAACTATACCTTCAATTTCTCTCAATTTTCAAGAAGAATTCTTTTAAAAGGGACTTACTGGAACACCACCCTTACTGGATAAAACAAATTGGTTGCATTTCAGTAATCTGCACAAGAATCGAACGTGCAACCTCTAAACATAGAAACTTCAAAGCAATATCAGTTAAATTTAAGACAAATAGAAACTTCAAAGCAATATCTAAACATGCAAATTTTATAATACTTAAGTAGCATATTGTTCCTTTTCTTAGTCCATTCTCTTTTATCTTCTTAGACATCTTCCAAATGGTTGAACAATATTTTGACCCTACATTTCCCTATTCATTGGATATACTCCATGTAAATTTTTAGGATATCAAGCAGTGCACAAACATTTTGTGATGTATCTAAATAAATAAATGATAGTTACAGCATGTGTAGAATAAATGTATATTTATATATAGAACTGCTAAAGCTACAGAATCAAAGACTTTGTTTAGGGTGGTATTGAAATATACAACTAAGAAGCCCTCATCCTTAAAATGAACTGGTTAATGCACATGTTTTATGACAGCTAAGGATGTTTAAATGTGCTCAATATATATA
>APFE031425879.1:101651-166917 GCA_000404065.3 Pinus taeda | reverse complement strand
CTTCATACTCAGGAGACCTCAATGCAAGTGTTTTCAAGTTATGTCACTGGTCACAGGTCCGTAAATGTGTCCTCCAATGTGTGACAGCGGGGGCGTAACAAGGACGGTGACCAACGGTGACAAATTACTGCGTAACAATCATCCTTTCTCAAATAGCAATGTTGTTCTCCTTCTTCAAATATGTATAGATTATTTGGAGTTCTTCTACCTTTGATCACTGTTTTTCCTGTATCAAGATCACGAACACTACATCCATTTGATCGAAATATTACCTCGGTTCCTTGATCTCACATCTGACTAACACTTAGTAGATTATGCCTCAAGCCATCAACATACAAAACATTTCCAGGTTTGACCTTTTCTTTTAACTGAGCAGTGCCTTTTCCTTTTATGGCTGTAGGGGTATCATTTCTAAAAGAAAATTTCTTTCCCTTTTCTAAAGCAGTATATGATTCAAGTTTTTCTTTATCACCTGTCATATGCTTCGAACATCCGTTGTCGATGTACCATTGATTTTCTTGTCCTTCTACATATAAAGCTATCCCACATCTTTCTGGTTGCGGTTCCTTCATTTCTCCATGTTTTGGCACTTGAGGTTTGTTCCTTCTGAGTTGTCTTCCAAAACCTTCTCCTGCATTCAGAATCTTCATGACCAAAATTATTACAAATAGAACATTCAATTTCACTTTCAAGGGCGGAAAAGTTGTTATAGGTCCCCTTCGTGATTGCAGGCATACTTCTTTTTTTTGAGCTTCTCTAGTCATGATTGTCTTATAGGCAACAAATTGAGCTGCTTTGTGACCAAAGTTATGGCAAGAGAAACATTGGCCATTGAAGAAATTCCTGCGACTATCATCCAACCGATTGTAGTTTCTACTGACATCCATTCTTGAAGAAAATTGGGAAGATTTTACCTGTGTCTGGTTGTAGCTTCTGTTTGTCCTTAGGGTAGCATGTCCCCAATTTTCTTGATAGTATTTGTTCATTCTTGAGGAAGATTGTCCCTGATTTATCTGATGATTTCTATTGGGCCTTTGCTCACTCCTTCTTGCTGCATCAAGATAACTTTTGGAGGTGGAAGTTTGAGATGCTTCTCCATTATACCCCAGACCTGTCTTGATTAGAGGGGAATGCTGCACATTGATAATCTCATCCAGAGTTTCAGATCCTTTAACAAATTTGAGATTAAGGGCCTTTGTTTCTTCTTTTCTAAGGCCAAAAATTTCACATTCTAACTTCCCAAGAGATTTTTCCTTTTCATCAAGTTGACATTGCAGAGTATCAATGATCACATTCCTTTCTTCTAAACATGTTTTGAGTCTAGAAATCTCTTCATAAAAGCCATCTACATCTATAGAATCCATGTAATCATCATCTTCAAAGGCCATTAAAATTTTATAGTGATTACCTCGTTCATCTTCATCGCTATGTGATAGTCCATCACTATCTTCATGAGTGTAATAGCTTTTCTTATTTTCATTCTGTTTCTTGTTCCATCTAACAGGTTTCTTCCCCTTGTCAACCTTATCCTTATGAGGACATTTGGCAGCATAGTGACCTACTCTTCCACAAGCAAAACATTTGAAAAGTAACTTACCTTTGAATCTTCCAATACCCCGTTGAAGATTTCTGACAAAATTTGATTCTTCTTCTTCTTCTGACACGTGTCCTGACTCATAGTACTCTCCTTTGCCTGAAGCCTTGAAGGCAGCTACTCTCCTATCTGATGGACCTCCTTTGCTCATTTCATAAGCAGTTAGAATTCTGTGCAGCTGTGACATTTTAAGGTTTTGTAGATTCTCCTTTTCTTCTATAGCAGAAACTTTAGATTCAAATCTAGAAGACAAAGACCTTAGAACTTTTTCAAACACAACAGCCTCTTTTATTTCTTCCAAGTTTTTCATAAAATTAACAATCTCATCTACACGAAGAAAATAATTAGCCACACTTTCATCATTATACATCTTGAGATTTTCATACTGAATCCTAAGGGTTTGAAGTTTTGCTCATTTTACCTCATCATCTCCTTCATAGCCGAAAACAATCTTGTCCCATATTTCCTTTGCGGATTTAAACTGCTTAACCTTCACAAATTCTAATTGAGATAGACATCCTAGAAGTGTATTGATTGCTTTTGCATTTGTTTCATATTTCTTCTTCTCAACCGGATCTGTAGCAGTTGCTGATGGAAAAGTATACCCTGTATCTATGATATCCCAGACTTCAGTACCAGGAGATTGAAGATAGGCAGTAACTCTTACCTTCCAGTATATGAATTTTGTCCCATCAAAAATTGGTGGCATGATTGATGCTTCCCTCTCATAGTTGCTCATGATGAAAGATCTTCCTTCAAGCGATCAAGCTTCTTCTGAAGGACCTGCTCTGATACCAATTGTTGGAAATAATACTGAGAGGGGGGGTGAATCAATATTATCATATCAATAAAACTTTTTCATTTCCATATTCAGATTCATATATGCTACTTCCACAACTTCTTATGATTCAGTTAGCTGATCCTTAATGAGTGCATTAGAACATTATCAACCATATTAACAGTAGACAGGTGCAGTAAAATAGAACAGATCATCACACATAAGCCACACACATGAACACCATGATATAAGGTGGAAACCCAATGTGGGTAAAAACCACCTGCTACAATATGTCTCTATCTTCTTTCAATTAGAAACTTCTTTTTACAATTGTACTGGTGCAGTCCTTTACCAGTATGCAGGCTGCAACCTGCAAAGAGCTACAACCCTCTCTTGTTTCCTAGACTCTCCTGGAAGGGAGCTACAACCACCTTAGCTCTTGCACTAGCCAAGATACTAGTACGTAGGTGCTGGCGTACAGAAGGCTACAACCTTCTCTTTCTTCCAGCGACCACGTTTCATAAATTTTCAGACTGGATCCATGAACATCAATCAATCATCAAGAATTTCTGCATCAAACAATCTCCTTTTCACCAATTAGCACTGAATCAAGTAGACACTTCTCTAACAGCTGTATCCAAATCACAGTAACTGTAACCACATACCAAATCTAAACCCAGAACAAAAAATACTATCATTCAAGCTTAAAGATTAAGACCCATCAATAGAACTTATCCTTCTCCTTGCGCTCAGGTTCCTTCTTTATTCAGATCCAGATCTGCACCATAACCCAATCACAGTATTCCAGATCTAGCACTTTATCAGATATTTAATAACAATTCAGATGATGCTTTGCCAAATGATCTCCTTACCCTTTTATAGTCTTAGGCCTTTCACAATACCACAGTCCAAAACCATAATAACACAATACCATGAGCCCAATACTTGGGATCAACACTTTTGGATGCAATACCACGGACCAAAACCATAGGATCAAAAAGTTGTTGGACCAATACCATGAACCAACCTTGAAAGTGCGTGAACTTTTCTCCACATGAAATAAACTTTTTCTCCACATAAAAGTGCGTGAAATTTTCTCCACATGAAATAAACCTTTTCTCCACATGAAATAAACTTTTTCTCCACATAAAAGTGCGTGAAATTTTCTCCACATGAAATAAATTTTTTCTCCACATAAAAGTGTGTGAAATTTTTTTTCTACATGAGATAAACTTTTCTCCGCATAAAAGTGCGTGAACTTTTTCTCCACATGAAATAAACTTTTCTTCGCATAAAAGTGCGTGAACTTTTTACATGAAATAAACTTTTCTCCGCATAAAAGTGCGTGAACTTTTCTCTACATGAAATAAACTTTAATCTTCATGAAAGTGTGTGAACTTTGCTGCACTATAATTTATCATCTGAGATGAGTGGGTTGCCATAAAGTACAACATATGTATCATAATGCCAACATTTCCATGTATGATAGTGACATCACCACTTATGTACATCATCACTGTTGACAACACGTAATGCAGCAGCCTAAACCATCTTGACACTAGGGCCTGGAGACGTAGTCCCTCCTGGACAAACTTCGTTATCAACAGCTTATGTTTTCATGTGCTAATGATTGTCATGTTCCTCTTCTTTACAACATGCAGATGTATTCATTTATGTTCTTTTAAAAATGCAATTTAACACATCACAGAAGTAAAAGGTCTTGGAAGGGTCCTTTGTCACACCCGGACCTGGATCAATCCAACCCAAATCAAAATAATAGGGAGGTTCAAGAGCTTGAGACACTTAACCTTCCTCCATAATTTAATGAATTAAATCTTTGGTCCGAGCGGCTGGTAAATACTCAAACTTCAACAATAATAGTTGAACATATTGATGATGAAGTCTCGGAACCAGAACCTAGGAATTCTGCTAGAACAACTAGGGACAAGTCAACATAAAATCCTATGGAACAACAACTGCCTTCTCAAACAATTGTTAATAGAAATTTTCATAATGGTCCACCTTATCTTGAGAGACTATCCTTGAGAAAACAAAGTCTTCATCCTGGATTTGACCTTTTAGGGGAATTGAAAAAATTATTTTTCAAAATCTCGTTACTTTAGGCTATGAAGGACGTATCAATTTATGCAAAAAAAATCAAATAATATTGCTCTAATAAAACCTAGAAGAAAATCAAAGGATCCACTCACTATTCACGTTATGGGAAAATTATCAGATATAATGTTGGGGAAGTTTACACCTGTTATGTATGGGGATCTAGGGAACCTAATTCTTACAGTACATATTAATTGGGTTGATATCCCAAATTAGTTGGTAGACTTGGGGGCAGAAATTAATGTCATAACTTTTGAAATTGTGATTACCTTGGGCCTACGAAACCTTAAACCAACTCCCACCATCCTATAATTGGTAGATCGGTCTAGTATAAGACCGGTATGGAAGTTGGAAGATATAGCTATTTTAGTAGACTCATGGAAGTACCCTATCAATATTTTAGTATTACATACCCAATACCCATCTGGTGGGCATCCTTTGATTGTAGGAAGACCTTGGCTTGCGACCGTGGACGCTTACATTGGGTGTCGATCGAGAAATATGGTAATATACAATGGGGAAGTTACAAAGAATCTTATCCTTTATCCCCCTTCAGAACTGAGCTCACCAGATAAACCAGGATTTACCTTAATACAAAATATCTACGTGCAAAAGGACTCGAACCTAAAAGCGAAGAAATTATACAATTTCTTACGATTGGTGTCGCCCTATGTTTTAAGGATGAAATAGAAGATGATGACATTAGTACCTTTATCAATAGCCCCAACTCCATTTCTGATTCAACCCTTCAACTATTAGAATTTGTTATGAGTTGCAATGTTCAACAAGCCATTGAACCAAAGGCTGAAGTTGAAAATGTCCCTGTAATTGTACCCCGTAAAAGTATTCATGTAGAAATTGAACTAGGGAAAATGTTGAACATTAATCTTGACCTTTCACCTTCCCATTATGAACGGTTATTGAAATTCCTTCAAGAAGAAAAAGAAGCATTCACTTGTGAATATACAAATATGAAAGGAATCCATGTTGACTTATGTACTCATCACATATACATTAAAGAAGAATATCGACATGTTAGGCAACCACAGAGAAGAATGAATCTTGCTTTAAAGAAAATTGTCAAAGATGAATCACATAAACTATTAGATGTGGGATTTATTTACCCAATCTTAGACAGTCAATGGGTATCCCCACTAGTCATTGTTCCGAAAAAGAATGACAAGTGGTGGATTTGTGTTGATTACAGGGAATTAAATAAGCACTCAGAAATATCATTTTCCCTTACCATTTATTAACCAGGTCCTTGAAACATTAGCCAGAAATAAGTTCTTCTCCTTTCTAAACGGATTTAGTGGGTACAACCAGATCCAAATAGCTCCCGAGGATCAAGATAAAACTACCTTCACATGCTCGTGATATTAGGAATTTTTTCTGACCTAGTCAATGATAGTGTTGAAATTTATATGGATGACTTCAGCCCATATGGGGATTTTTTTGAGGAAGGTCTGGAAAACTTGGAGAAAGTACTTAAAATATGTAAGAAAACACATGTTTCTCTTAGTACAATAAAATGCCATATGATGATGAAAGAAGGAATAGTGGTGGGACATCTGCTTTCAGTTACAGGAATTGTGGTTGATCCTACCAAGGTAGAGGTGATATTAAACTTTTCTACACCTAATAAACTGACACATGTGCATACTTTCATCAATTATGCTAGATATTATATATGTTTTATAGAAAAAAAAAATCTACGATAGCATTTCCACTTTTTCAATTGTTACTTAAGGATGCAGAGTTTGTGTGGATAGCTGAATGTGAAAGAGCGTTTGTGAAAATCAAACAACTAGTTTACAAAGCTTCGATATTACATGGTCTTGACTGGAAGCTCCCATTTCATATCTCTACAGATGCTTCTCACACAGTAGGGGCAGTCTTGGGACAACAAGAGGACAAGAAACTGTACATGATTTATTGTGTCAGCAGGAATCTAACTCCTGCTGAACTGAACTATGTAGTAACTGAAAAATAGTTTTTGGTTGTTAATTATGCTATTAATAAGTTCCTACATTACATTATAGGGTATCCCACTTTCATGCACATTGATCATACAGCCATAAACTATCTAATAAATAAATGGACAACTCTTAGTCTTATTACGAGATGGTTATTATTAATTAAATAATTTGATATTACCATTGTAGATAAGCTATCAAAAGATAATGTAGTTGCAAATTTCTTGTCTAGGCTGGATACTAGTGATGAAGGTGCACCTGTAGAGGATATTTTTCCAGATGAACACATTTTTGCAATTTCTACTCACACTCCATGGTATGCATATATTTCTAACTATCTTGCTACAGGAAAAGTACCTCAACACTTACCATACAGAGAGCTGCGAAGAATTATCCATCATAGTGCCTACTATTGGTGATTGAATTTGCATATTTTACCCACCTTTTAACCTTGTTTCTTGTATCCATTTTACAGCATTGTTGGTCAATTTACATTCTAAACCGCACAAATATACCTCTTTTCACATTGTTATGAATCATTAATCAATGAAGCGTAGTCATAGGAAATTTTTTCCTAAGTGGCTTGCTAATTTGATTATTCTTGCAGATTTAGAGGAAGTATGATCGAGACCATGCTTCTACAATGGTGACCATAAAGCTGGCAGCACTATCTTGAGTCATCAGATGCAACAGTGGATCAATATTTTAATCAACGCACTACTATATTTATATTGCGTTTCTCTTAAGAAACCAATATGTAGTTATAGGCAGACAACTACCATAATCCTAGGAATTGTTAGTGTTAACAAATTGTATAAGTAGAGTTACGGCGTTGTGAAAGCTGATAGTTAAGATCGCAAGGAATTATGTTAACTATGAGTATATAAAAGCATACATGTATTATCCTTTTGATTAATGAAATTCTGATCTTCTAAGCATTTCGTGACTTCTTGATCTCACTATATCCTTGATTAGGGAGTTGGGCCCACTCTCCTGACCAAGTGTTATTGGATAGATGTGAGCATAGGTTTATTTCAGTTAATTTATTTATCATTGTGAATGATTATCTGTTACACAACATTTTGTCACGATCCCTGTACTCCCCATCCACAATCCTGGAGGACCTTTACAGTTTACCCAACATACTTTCCTATCATGAAGAAACTCCCATTGTGTCCTTCTTCATGAGAAGAACAATTCTCTTTTGCATCATTTCCCAACAATCTTCTATTTATTCCACTTCACAAGAATGGTGCTAATGACCTGTCTTCTCCTCACGCTGATATGCACAGATTACAACTGTACCTAGTGTCAATCAGATCGACTGAGCCCTTTCTCAGTTGCACCAATCCTCTTTTGGAAAAAAATTTAAATATGGAACCGAAGCTTCCAGCTCTAGAAGCTTTGTAATGGAAGTCTGGTAAATGGTTCGACTGGATGGAGTCGAGGAGGTCAATTTGGGCTCCTTTCCCCTATTAGGATGGAACTAATCTAAGGGATAATGCCTTCTCCCATGAGAAGAGGAACCATCTCCCATCCATCCAAGCTATAAAAACCTCTCTTTTTCTCAAGCAAAAGCTAGATTTTAGTTTGGAGTTAGAATAGTCAGCAAGACATCTATAGTCTGAAGTTTTCTAGTGTATGTTTGAGAGATAACAGTGTGCTTGGGTGTGATTTGAGACTAGAGGGAAGGAGGCCTTAAAGTCTCTATTGTTGGGACTATCCATGAAGTGCTAGCAGAAGTGTGGGAACCTGGATACGTCAAAGGAGACCAACAACATCAAGGCATTGGTTGTAATCTCTTTTTTATTTATATAAATTCAACTATATATTGATTTCCTACATGAAGTGTCATTTTATATCTTTATGGATTAATGTTCCTTGACCTCTTATGTATGCTAAATACAATATTGTATGCTATTAGGTTTGTTGTTTGCTATTATTTGCTTGTTTCAGGTGTGCGGAGGAAGGAAACTAAAGATAGTTGGAACGAAGAGGCAGAATCATCACCAAGCGGAATAATGTTCTAAGATGTAGGCCCTCTTAATTGATTCAAGCCTAAGGAAATCTTCCATAGATTGTATGTTTTTCACTAGACCCTCTCTCTCGAGCTAGAGGAATTGTTTGTGTCTGCACTTATAACTTACCTACATCACATTATTGATGTGTTGTTGTGAGTCTGATTTTTTGTTACTCTTATTTGTTGTTACATTTATCGTATTGTTACACATTGTTAAGTTTATAGTTGAATTTTCAGTATTGGGTAGGGAAACTGTGGCTTGCATATACTTTTCATGATAGCCTTGAAATAACTCGTAGAACCCTGGGTTGACAATTAATGTGGAATTGGGTGAATTGCATGATACATATCTGAACACCAACATTTTGGCGATGTTGTCAGGAAGGCTATTAAGGGCGCGAAAGTACGACCAATATTGATCATAGGACTAATCTCTCATCCTCGAGAGGGAACTTTTCACCATGCTCCAACTCCTGAGCATTAGATTGTTTTTATTTCTTTGATTGTCTTGTTTTCTTTTTCATAGGAACCACTCTCTCGTCCTGGGAAGGGAAGTTTTTATGTCACCCTGTTTTAGGTCCTGAGCTTAATTTTGTGATTGATTTATTTTTTCTTTCTTTTCAAGGGCCACTCTCTCATCTTGGGGAGGGAATTTCGTACCCTAATCCAGGTCTTGAGATTTCAATTTTCTTGAATGTTTTCCTTTTATTTCCTGATTGTATGAACATAGATACAAATAAAATGGGCAGTGGAAGACCCCCGAAAAGAAGAGGGAGAGATCTAGGAAGAAATACCTACATCCAAGAGATCATTTCAAGAGTTGACTCAGGAGCATCGTCGTGAGTTGATGTTAGGGTGAGATCTCATATGGGATCTAGAGGGAAATCAGTTTCACAACCAGAACCTTCCCTAATAACATAAGTGCAATTCAGGGAAGAAGAAGTAGCAAGTAGAGCATCTGAGGAACTACATATTGCAAGTTCATAGGAAGAAGATTTCAGGGCATTATCTGTGCCATTTGATCAAGGAAGCATTATTGAACAACCTCAACCACCTGTTATAGAATAGCGAGAGCCATAACCTATTGAGATTCCAAGTGGGTATTGGCAGATATTCATGGCTCCTACAACCTCTTCGATCAAATTTCCAATTGGAGACATCAGAGGTGATGTGCCTATGAAGCCTATTCCTTTGACAACATTACCTAATTTCCATGGTCTTTCCTCTTAGGATCTGGACACATTCATTTTTTAATTCGACATTGTTTTTCAGGGGTATGATTATATTTTCGATGCTCAAAAATTGAATATATTCCCCGCTACTTTGAAGGGCACAACTTTGAGATGGTTTATGGGTTTAGGGGGAAAATCTATTGCTACATGGGATCATATGAAGACGATTTTCCTCGAGAACTATCAAGATGAATGCAAATCCCAAGATGTGAAGGAATAAACCTTTAAGATTATGTAGAAAGAGGATGATAACATGGAGGAATTTGTGGAGTTCTTTCCATATATTTTGCAGAGATCGGGCCATTGTCATCTGGATAAGAATATTTTAAAAATAATCTTTTTCCAGGCACTAAGGGAGGAATCTTTGGAACTATTGAATGTGGTAGTGAAAGGATACATATCACAAGAGTAACTTTATGCCATCTGTGAATATGCATAAATTTTTCACGAGGTGCTACGAGGCATAAGCATGGGATGTGAACTCTCAAGGCATTCAACAGTGGAGTTACAAAAACAAAAATTAGGAACTTGTTGGATAATTTGAGAACTGATATCTTGAGCACATTGTCATCATAGTTGGATGTGTTACAGGTGAAATAGAAGCAGAGAGAGGCAGAGAAGGCTATGCCCATTTTCTATCCTCAATGTAGGAAGAATCATCCGTTGAAGGAATGCCCATTGAATTCCATTGAGACTTGTATGATATGTGAACATAGTCATTCCACTAGCACTTGTCCATCTCTTCCTAGGCTGAAGGCAATCTTTCAGGGAACAATGAAGAAATGGATCAACTGTATTTTATGGGATCAAAGAAACCAAGGCAACCACAACCATAAACCATGAATCAAGGTATGCCTCAAGACCCTTCTCATTTTTTTAATAATTTAATTTTTGGCCTCATTCTATACCTTTTCCACCTTCATGGCTGCAATCTTATCAGTATCCAATGCCCTGGAAACCATGGTACCCTCAATCTGGTCCAAACCGTTTGTGGTCCCAAAATTGGCGTGGACCTCCTCCTCCTCCTTCAGGATAATTCTCCCAACCTATGCCACAATAGCAACTACAACTACCTTCTAATCTGTCCACTAGCTATCCTCCTCTTCGTCTGCAACTTCTTGTTCAATCTAATCCAAATCCAAAAAATCAAGGGGCTCGACAAGTTGAGACACTCAAACTCCCTACATATAGTATTGCCACTATAGAATGTAACAAATCGAATATATGGTCCGATTGGGTGGTGACGAATCAGACTTCACCAATAATTGTTGAACATATGGATAATGAATTCTGAGAACTAGAACCTAGAGATTCTACTAGAACAACAAGGGATGAGTCAATACAAATTCCTATGAAACAAGAAACCCTTTCAAAAATGATTGTTACTAGAGGATGTTAGATCGGTCCACCCTATCCTGAGAAATTATCATTGAGCAAACCAAGTTCTCATCCTGAATTTGATTTTTTAGGGGAGCTGCAGAAGTTATTTGTCAAAATCTCGTTACTTCAGGCTATGAAGGACGTACCTATTTATGCCAAAACAATTAAATAATATTGCTCTAAGAAACCTGGCAAAAAACCAAAGGATCCACTCACTATTCACGTTATGGTAAAATTATAAGACATAATGTTGGGGAATCCTATACCTGTTAAATATTGTGATCGAGGGAACCTGATTATGACAGTACATATTAATGGCATTGATATCCCAAATGTACTGGTAGATTTGGGGGCATAAATTAACATTATAACCTCTGCATCTATGATTACATTGGGTTTGTGGAACCTTAAAACAACTCCCACCGTCCTAGAATTGGCAGATCGGTCTTCTATAAAACCGGTAGGGAAGCTGGAAGATATAACCATTTTAGTAGACTCATGGCAATACCCTATTGATCTTTTCGTTTTACATACTCAATCCCCAACTGGTAGACACCCTTTGATTTTAGGAAGACCTTGGTTTGCTACCACAGATTCTTACATCGGGTGTCAGTATGGAAATATGGTATTATCCAATGGAGAAGTTATAAATAATCTTATCCTCTATCCCCCTGTTGAACCAAGTTCATCAGATAGACTAGGATTTACCTTGATGCAAAAATCTCTACCTATGAAAGATCCTGAATCCAAGAATGAAGAAGTTAGACCGATCCTTACCATCAATGAGGCTCTTTCTTTCAAGGATGAAATGAAGGATGAAGCCATTAACACATTTCTCAGCAGTCCCAACTCCATGTCTGACCCAACCCTCCAGCTATTCAAATTTTACATGACTTGCGATGTTCAGGAAAATATGGAACCAGAAACAGAAGTTGGAAATATTCCTATAATTGTACCCCGTGATAGCATTTCTGTAGAAATTGAACTAGGGAAAACATTGAATATTAATCTTGGCCTTTCTCCTTGCCAAACTGAACGGTTACTGAAGGCCCTTCGGGAACATAAAGGAGCCTTCGCTTGGGAGTATACAGATATGAAAGGAATCCCTATTGATTTATGAAATCATCACATATAGATTAAAGAAGAATGTCGACATGTTAGGCATCCATAGAGAAGAATGAATAATGCCTTAAATTGTTTTGTCAAAGATGAATTACAAAAGCTATTAGATGTGTGTTTCATTTATCCCATACTGGACAGTCAATGGGTTTCCCTGCTGATCATTGTTCCCAAGAATAATGGTAAATGGAAAATTTGTGTGGATTACAGGGAATTAAATAAAGAAACTCTAAAAGATCATTTTCCCCTACCCTTTATTGACTAGGTCCTTGATACATTAGCTGGAAATACGATTTTCTCCTTTCTAGATGTATTCAATGGATACAGCCAGATGCTCCTGAGGATTAGGACAAAACCACATTCACATGTCCTTGGGGGACCTTTACCTAACAATTCCTCCCATTTGGTCTCTGTAATGCACCCGCTACCTTTCAAAGGAAATAGTAGGAATTTTTTCTAATTTAATCAATGATAGCATTGAAATTTACATGGATGACTTCACCCCATATGGGGATTCTTCTGAAGAAGGTCTAGAAAACTTAGAGAAAGTACTTAAAATATGTATACAGGCACATGTTTCTCTTAGTACAATAAAATTTCATATGATGATAGAGGAAGGAATATTGTTGGGACACCTGCTTTCAGTTGCAGGAATTCAGGTTGGTCCCGCTAAGGTAGAAGTGATTTTGAATTAAGACACTGACACAGGTGCATAGCTTTATTGGTTATGATGGCTATGACAGGTGGTTTATAGAGATGTTTTCTAAGACAACATTCCCACTTTTTAAATTGTTACCTAAATATGTGGAGTTTGTGTGGGCAGATGAATGTGAAGCAGCCTTTAAATAAATCAAAGAACTAGTTTGTAAATCTCTGATATTACAAGGTCCTGACTGGAAGCTCCCATTTCAAATATCTACAAATTCTTCTCAAACAATAGTAGGGGTGGTCCTGGGGCAACAAGAGGATAAGAAACTGTAAGCGATCTATTATGTCAGCAAGAACTTGACTCCTGCTGAACTGAACTATACAGTGACAGAAAAAGAGTTCTTGGTTGTTATTTATGATATTAATAAGTTTCAGCATTATATTACATGGTATCCTAATTTTGTGCACACTGATCATACAATTATCAGGTATCTTATGAATAAACCAATAACCCATAGTCGTATTACAAGATGCTTGTTGTTAATTCAAGAATTTGATATTACCATTGTAGATAAGCTAGGGAAAGATAATGTGGTTGCATATTTCCTATCTAGAATGGATACTAGTAATGAAGGTACCCCTGTAGAGGATAGTTTTCCATATGAACATATTTTTGCAATTTCTACATTTACCTTATAGAGAATAGTGAAGAATTATCCATCATAGTGTTTGATATTCATGGATAAAAGAATATCTCTTTTACATGGGAGCCAACCAACAAATCTGGCGCTGCATAAGTGAGGATGACATCTATGGTGTCCTCGAAGCTTCTCATGATGGCCCCTATGGGGGACATTTTGTAGATAAGAGAACAGGTCATAAGGTGTTACAAATGGGGTACTATTGGCCCTCTATTTTTTGATGCAATGAAATATGTTCAAGGGTGCGGTAGTTTCCAACATATGGGTCAACTTGGTCAGGAAGATGAGATGTCACTACAACCTCAACTAGTTCTTGAGCCCTTAGAAAAATGGGTTATTGACTTTGTTAGGCCATTCAATCCGCCTTCACATCAGAAAGTTCACATTTGGGTTTGCATGGACTATGTGAGAAAGTGGGTAGAGGCCAAGGCTATTGTGAAAGCAATAGAACAAGTTCTCTCAGACTTTTTATTTGAAGAAATTTTTGCTCGGTATGGAGATCCTAGAGAGATAGTTTCAGATGGAGGGGCATAATTTACATCACATATAATAGCATGAGTTATGAAGAAATATGGGATCAATCATAGGGTAACGTCTCCATATCATCCTCAGGAAAATGACCAAGTCAAGAACATAAAAAGGTATTGGAAAATATTCTTACAAAGACTATAGCAAACCAACACCGAAATTGGGCTGAAAAACTTCGTGAGGCACAGTGGGTGTATAGAACAACATGGCGAAACACAACAAGATTTTCACCATATGAACGTGTCTATGGGAAATCACCTTTCTTTCCGGTGGAATTCAAAATTAAGACACTTAGGAAAACCCTTGAAGTAGGTTTGAATCTTTTAGAAGCCCAGAAACATCGGTTGGAACAGTTAGATGAGTTGGATGAAATTCATTTGGTAGCTATCGAGAATACTACTACAATTCAGCAGCAACGAACTAAGTCACATGATAGATTTATGAAGAAAAAGGTGTTTCAAAGGGGAGATTGGGCATTGCTCTATGACTCTCGATTCAAATATTTTAACGGAAAACTTTGCTTCGGATGGATGGGACCATATGAAGTTGACACAGTGTTTAATAACGGGATTGTTAGACTTATAACAATTGATGAGGCACATAATCCTTTACTTGTAAATGGACAACGCCTCAAACTATACCACCGTCCTGCTTCTAAAGACTCCTTTATCAAACAATTCTCTGATAATTCTGGTTTTGAAATTATTAGTGCAAATAACTCTTCCTCTGCACCTCTGATCTATAAAAAAAACAATAATATAAATGTATATATCTAATATAATAAAATGTTGCTCTATCATTCTTTCTCCTGCAGGTATCTCACTAGTGTTGTTACTCCTCCGGTGTTGTTACTCCTCCGTTACTCCTCCGTGTTGTTACTCCTCCGGTGTTGTTACTCCTCCGGTGCTATTAATCCTCCGATATTGTTACTCCTCCGTGTTGTTACTCCATGGTGATGGAGATTTCATCTAAGTACTCTAGTGCTATTACTCCTCCGGTGTTGTTACTTCCCCGGTATTGTTACTCCTTCGGTGTTGTTACTCCATCATGATTTCGACTAAGTGTTGAAGCGGTGTTGTTACTCCCTATGATGTTTTTACTCCTCCATTGTTGTTACTCCATCAAGGTAATTCACCAGGTATATCCCCAATCGACTTTGTGGATTTGATTAGTAATTCATTTGACATGACTCGATATGACCGCGGAAGGTCATCCCCTTAGTTCAATGGGGCGGGGGGGTATTATAATAAATACAAAGATGCCATAATTAAAATGAAGTAATGACTTTTCATATCACTATTGAACCCTGTGCCAAGTGCGTACACTCCACGATCTCCACCATACCTCGCACAGTTATCCATATGTATTAGGACTTGAATAAGTACGATTGTGTTAATGGACAGTCCTTTCCAATGTTGTGAAACAATTACCATAATTATCACTCATTATTACCATAATCTGCCATGGCGTTTTCCATATTTTACCATTATCTTCCCTATTCTCACTATCACCGCACACCCATCACCACCACAAACCTATCACTGCAATTTTACCTACCGACAGTCCATGTTATTTGTTAGACCCCTATACTACTAGTGTAACCCCTTATTGTTATTAGTACAACCCCCTTATTATATTGATGTACCCATTTAGTGCCCATATTGTTACTATTGTGACCCATAGAAGCCCACTATTGTTATTATTATGCCCTTACATTATTATTGTTATGTAGGCTCTAATTATGTTATAACCCCTTAGACTCCTATATATAGAGAGGAGGTCTTTTCATTTGAATCATCCAAGAATTATTCATTTATGTAATGTAAAGGAGGTTGCCCCCTCGAAGAGGTTGAATTCTAAGGCGTTGATCTATCTATTCTATCTTTTCTTGAGCTGGTTTCATAACATTATATTGGCCATCTCCTTTAGAATCTATGGGAAGTTGGCTTATTGATTATGGTGCTTCAAGACACTTCATCAGCTAGAAGGGTGCTCTCTCGAATTTGGTAAGAGATGGAAACAATCCTGGTTATACTTGGAGCCAATGCCACCTATCCTGGAAAGGGTGTAGGAAATGTTACCCCTCAATTGAATGAGGGTAACTCGATTCATTTACAGAATCTCTTTTATGTACTTGATCACAAAAAGAACCTGGTGTCCATTTCGGCAATGGAAGTCAAAGGTTTCAGGGTGGCATTCATTGATGGAAAGGTACGTGTTTGAAAATAGATTTTTCAAAGATGCTTTTTTCATGGGTTTAGGGTTAGAAATTTGTATCAAGTTGCAGGATGGTCCATTGGGGATCATGTCAATTGACATATCTCATAGAGAACACCAAAGGTCTACTTATGGGACTCTACCCGATGTGAGTCAGATGGTGATAAGGATGCCTGAATTCAAAAAGAGCATGAAGGTACATGTCTCAGATGTACCATAGGAAAATCTTACAAGGGGACCATTCCCCTTATGTAGCAGGTCCACAGGTTTGGAACAACTTGAGGAGTTTGAGATTCGTGGTCGGGAATCTCATGTATACAAGTGGAAGAAAGCCCTCTATGGCTTGAACCAAAACACCCCGGGCATAGTACGAGAGGATTGATAGCTGTTTGATGAAGTTGAGATTCACTAGGAGCGAAACTAATCTAAACAATTGCTCGAAGGTTGTGGATGATAGACCTCTCATACCGGCACCTTCTAAGGACGATCTATTTCTGGCAAGTGCATACCTTCTCATTTGCAGAAGTAAGAGGGAGTTGGATTCCAGATGTGGAATAGTAAACTGCAAGCCTGTGACTACCTCAAGGATCTTAACTTTAAGAAGTTATATGGTAGTAGTGCCAGACCAGATTTGGGAAATGCCTCTGAGTTTCATAAAGTCGCCTCTGAGTTTCATAAACTCATTCACGTTGATGTTCTTGGTGAACTTATGTCCGAACATATGTTTTGCAGTTAGCATGATGAGCTCATATATGGTTGAGCCTCACTGGATTGGTGCCAAGAATCTTCTAAGATACCTTCGGGGCAAAATCTCTCATGAATTGAGTTACACTACCGAAAATGTGAAGGTGCATGATTATTCGAATGCTGACTAGGCAGGTAGTGTGGAGGATCGCAAGAGCACTTATGAGTGATGGTTCGCTTTTGATTCTACTTCGATATCATGGATGAGCAGGAAGTAGAAGTCGGTTGCTATAAGCACAGTTGAGACCGAATACATACCTACGAGTATAATCTCGTATGAAGCTGCCTGGTTGTGGAAGCTCTTCAGTAAGCTATTTGTACACATGATGGATACCACCGTGATCTTCGTGTCAACCAGGGGGGATTCGATTGTTGAGGAGTCTCGTTTTCTATGATTTCTCTAGAAGATAGACATCAGATACTACCTTATTAGGGATATGGTAAGTTGATGAGCGAGGAGGCTCCATCGCATTGAGACTGATGTACAGGTCGCAAACATTCTGTCAAAGCCCTAGGGAAAGGTCAAATTTGTGACTTTCCTAAATGACTTGGAGTCGTTGAGAGACCCTCTTATGAGGGTCATGCATGTTGCATTCTTTGAGCTCTAGGAGCTCCGAGGGGCTTGTGGTACTTATTGGAGCAACACGTGACCATAGGGCGACTCACCCTCCCCTAATGGTGCATTGTGTACAGGGTGAATGGCTCAACCTTCCCTTGTGATACCCCGAGGTGACTTAGGGACAAGATGAATGGTTCTCCTATTGAGGCATCCTACCCATGCAGTCTGGGACTCATAGGAAGTACCTCTCATCTGGCCAATGAGCAGGGAAATGGGGTTAGGGACCATAGTAGTACTATTGATGGACGCATTGTTGTATCTAGTGTACTCCCTATGCTAGGATGACCTCCATTGATCCGGGATCAATGAAACTGCTATGGGATCAGCATGAGTGGTTTGAGACACTCTTGTAATATTGATATGGGATCAATAAAATTGACTTTGGGTCAGTAGAGAATGGTATGAGACATTCTCGATCAATTCTTCTTCTTAATGGTTCAACAAAGCAGAGCTTAGCAGAGCAGTGCAAGGCATTGATGGTAGAGATAGTACAGTGAGACATATGGATCAATGAATGGAGTTCTTCTTAGTTGAGAGGGAGTGTTAAAATTGGAAACTAGGGCCAAACTCCATGCGGGTCATCTTATTTATGGAAACTGATATTTTTCTTGGATCCCTCTCATTGAGAGGTGTAGGATTGATCCAAAGATAATCTGATTCTACTAAGTATTCATGGAGTTACGAATTTATTTGTGCTATAAGACAATTCGTCAAGGTCGGCCAACAACCAAATAAACCCCACATGTGCTTAACGTTTTAGTATAAAAGGAGATGACTTGAGACTCTGAGAGTCATTTCTCACACACACTTCTATCTTGATTTCTGTCTCCACTTGTCTTGGGTTTTAGTGGAAGAGAAATCTAGGAGTGGAAGCCCTAGATGTTGGAGGAAAAGAGGCTGCCTTAGACGCAGATGGAAGGCAACCCTATATGCAGACTAAAGGGTGCCCTAAATGCTGATCTAATTGAACCCTAACGTAGTCAAGTTTATGGGTCGCAATGAGGGTTTGCTGTAGGTGACAACATGGTAAGTAAGGGTTGTTCCAAGTGCATAATGCTGGGCAGATTACGTTGAGGAACAACTGTGTGGACAACGAAGTCATAGCTGCAATATAAGGGGTCAAAGGAACAACATGGAGGCTTCCCTAGACAATGTAAAGGGGTTGAAGGGACAATGTGACCTTAGTCGCAGTGAAACAAGGTCTAAAAAAATAGTGTAGGTATGGAGGGTTATTCCCTTGGAGAACCACAGTCTTTAGAACGTTGCCTTGCTGATTTGTATGGAAGATAAGGGTTGTACGGTGATGCCTTATCCAGTGATGCAGTGTAGCAATGCAGCCTAGTGAAACAACACATGGTAGCAAGGTTACATGGTGCTGCAAACTAGTGCAACAAAGTAAATATACAGTTGGGCTATATGGTGCTGGCAATATGCATGGACAACAGGCTACATTGTGCTACAAAGTCACATAGGACAATAGTAAGGTATAGCAACTATGTTGGGACAACAATACTAATAGGATAGCAAAGGACATAGTGCTGCTAACATGCATAGGACAACAAAGGACATAGTGTTGCTAACATGCATGGGACAACAAGGTGACATGGTGCTGCAAAGACACATGGACAACAACCAGGTATGCTAAGACATATGGGACAACTCCAAGGTATGGCAAGGAAAAGTGAGACAATTGCTGTGACATGGCAGAAGGCACATGGTACAAAAACAAGCATGGACAACATGGATAGCAGTGGCAAGCATGGTGCTGCAAGAACATGAGACATGCAGTGTGACAACATGGTTCAACCATGGCACATGGGACAACAGTGCAACATAAGGTGCAACTATCATGAGTTCCAGCATTGTGATGATGGGTGCAACATGGTGCAACATGGTGAGGTGCAACATGATGACGAGATGCAACACAATGAGAGGTGAAGGAGTCACCTTGGAGAATCAGTTTAAGTAGCATGTCTTCAATTGATCTCATGTATCATCTTCCTAGAGATGATCTATGCTCTTATCTAGAAAATTCAAAGTGTTGACTTCTGTTGTAAATGTACTATCTCTCTCTCTCTTTGCTGAACTATTGAAGAACATAAAAGAAGAAATGATCAAGGGTTTCCCCACATTGGGGTTTGTCCCTGGCTAGCACCACATCTTGTGTCCTCTTGTCTTGGCTTGTCTTCTGCGATTTATGTTTATGTTCTATCTGCAGTTTACTTTAATGCTTATGTGATTTCTAATCTGGAAAAGATATTGAGCTACTATGAAAATTGAAATAAATTGCTCTAAGCATAGAATATACCTAAAATTCACACTCTTCAATGCTGGGATTAAAATAATGATTCATATTCGTAATCAATATATTTTGAAATTCATATATATATATATATATATATATATTAAAACAATGGTGAGTAGAATCCACTAGGCACAATCGGTAACTTCGTAGAAATGGTTGCCACTATTCCACTTGGTAGAACAAATATTTCATAAATGCCACAAGGGCCAACATGTTTCTGGAGACTTGAACCCACACTACTTGGGACACAAATTATGAACCATACCACTTAAGCTAAGTTCCTTTGACCATATTTTAATTTTAATTTAATTAATAAGCATATAAAAATTTAATTCTCTCTCTCTCTCTCTCTCTCTCTCTCTCTATATATATATATATATATATATATATATATATATAATGAATGATATGGGTATCACATTAAGAAACTAAATTAAAAAATAACTTAAATCTATCTTAACTCTGGATCTACAAAGTAGAGAGAGAGAGAGATCAAATTTCACTTTAAAAGAAGTTTGCACCTTGAGTGATACGGTGGATCAATTTATGCTTAAAATTCATGGTTGTCAGAATGGCTCGAAACCAGAACGACTGCGTAGATCTCATTGTTCTGAATTCGATGCAATTCGTTTTGCGGAAAACAGACTTCGCAGGCTCCCAAAAATGAGCTCTGTTCATTTGTGGAAACAATAAAAAATTTTGGTTTTTGGTTGTACAGCGCTGCATAATGAGCAATCCGTACTGCTCACTAGACCTTTACTGTACAAGCTGACTGGGCTCCTTCAGCTAATGGTTGGCTGACATTTGGCATCATCAGATTGGTCAAAATCTGCACTTTTTTATTGGTTATGAGGTTGGTGAGGTGGACCAACCAAGGAGGACCATGTGGGCCAACCAAAGGCTACCACGTGGCCTCTTAGTGGCCACTAAAATTTTGTTAAGGCTGAATAATAGCTCGGGGAATCAAACAGGAGATCAGTCATGCACAAGTCAACACCTTTCAGCACCATGTCTATGTTGCTTGTTAAATGGTGCATTTGAATTTGATTTAACGTTAATGGTTAGCCGCATTTGGGGAGGGGCCGGGATAAGGCCCAGCCCCTGGCCACCCCAGTGCCACGGGATCGCGTGCGGGGGGCCAAGGGCTAGGCCCTATCCCAGCCCATGGGTCAGCACCAAAGCTATATGCCTACAACAATGGAAGCTACGTCAAAAGAACCAGGAGCGAAAGCCACAAGAGGGCTAGCCTAGGGTCGTATGACCACATTATGACCACGCACAAATGGAGGGGGGACCAACCCAAGGCCATGTGGCCATGATATAACAAGGGGCGTGGGAGTAAGAGGGGAGCTAGCTGAAGGGGATCAACCCTTGGTCACAAGCGCCTTCCCATAGAACCTTTGGCAGGAGCTCCAATAGAACCTTGAAATCGATGGCGGAAATCCCGCCACGTGGCACACCTGGAACCATTCGATGGTCGACATGGCTAATTTAATGAAGCGAAATTTTTCCCTCGCACGATGGGAATCTCATCGGCGCAGGGAAAAATTGTAGCCCCATGTGGCTGCCAAGGGCGGAAATTGTAGAGCAGTTTGCCAGGTGGTGCGTTTTGTAGAACGAATAACAGAGAAACTTTGGGAGATCATATCTTTTGCAATTTTTGGCCTTTTTGGGAGCAAAAAAAGGCCAGACAGGGGGTTTTGACAATTGTGAAGCCATTGGAGCTATTGTTGAAGCCATTTGAGCATTGTAACTTGATGTAAACAACATTTTATGAGCATAATGAAAGAGGCCCAACCATTGGAAGCAAGACCAGGAGATGTAGCCTAGGAGGGGTGAACTCCTTCATCAATTCACCGTTTTGTGTTTGTTGTTATGGTGATGTTGTCTAATGTTTTCTGCAAAAACTGAACTTTTAATTCATGTTTACATTTTTATGAATTTGACATAAGAGGCCTAAAAGTCCTAATTTAATCACTTGCAAAATTTATTATAAACCTCAAGCAGTTTCATATTCAAATCAATTTGGTATCAGAGCTTATGTTCTTATGTGCATTGAGGGTTTAATTTTGTTGCAAGTTTTTCTAATGCTTACAAGGTTGAATCTCAAAGGAGGAGAAGGAAATCTTGTGGTTGTAGGTCCTCAAGTTGGGACAAGGACAAGGAGAACAAATTTGCCACAATTTCCACCACAAATTTCACCTCAAATTGTATCTAAATCTTCAACAAGCATGCCACATAAAGGAGGGCTTGATAATATGTCAGAGGATGAGAAATATTTCAGAAAAGCATTCTTTGACATGACCCAAATGGTAAAAGTTCTCTATGAAGAGAGAAACATAAGATTGCAAGGTGAGAGTTCCAAGCCTCCAAAGGGAGAGGGTTCTTTAGGAGGAAAAGGAGGGGATGAAGGCACACCTCCAAAAGGAAATGGAGGTAAACCACCATCTTCTCCACCATTATCTTCACCTCCATCCTCACCACCATCTTCATCTTCCACAACAACCCCTTCACAAACACCTCCACATTCTCCAAAGAGACATGGTAAAACTCCATTTCTGAAACTTGACATAAAGTTTGATTTGCTTATGCATGATGGAGAGGTAAATGTTGAAAGATAGATAATTGGGTTCATTAGCTTGAAGTGTATTGCAAAATACAAAAGGATCAAGGATGATGACACCAAGATTCAGCTTGCTTCACTAAGATTGGAAAGTGTTGCACTTATTTGGTGGGAAGCCAAAACTCAAGAGGACATGAAGAAACATGGTAAGGTCTTAAACTCTTGGAACGATTTTGTTGTTGCATTGAGAAGACAATTTTATCCGTTAACATACATGCAGAAAGCGATAATGGATTGACAAAACTTTAGGCAAGGAAAATGACAAAGTGTGCAAAGCTATACTCAAGAGTTTAGGAGAAGAGCACTAATATTGGGCGTAGATTTGACATCTCAAGAAACTTTGTTAAAATATATTGGAGGTTTGCATAGTTACCTAAGACACACTATTCTCATGTTTAACCCTGCAAATTTAGATGAAGTTTGTGTATAGGGCACACATCTAGAAACAAGAGGGAAACATGTTTAAGGAGAGTTCCCTTGAGTCTGGAGAACAAGGAAAGGGTTAGTTTAAGGGAAAAGGGAAGAAGAATGCTTCCATCAAGGAGAAAGAAAAAATTACATGCAAACACTATTTTAAAGATGGCCATGATGAAGATCATTGCTGGAAACTTCATCCAAAGATGAAACCCAACAAGCTTAAAAGAAAAGAGAAGGAGAAAAAAACTGCAACTATACAACATGATTTAGGTTCTAATTCCGAAGATGAAACAAAGATCACAACAATGGGTTTGAAAGGTAAGAACATTGAAAGTACCAGTTTTTCAAGTTGTCTTAATGATACTCAAAATGAAGAAACAAGAATAGAGTTTTTCCATGTTAGAGTTATTTCAAAGCATACCAAAATTGACACACTATTTGATAGTGGTTCACAAGCAAATCTTATTTCTGAAGACTTAGTCAAGAAGTTAAATCTAGAAATCATTTCTCATCCAAGACCTTATCCTTTAGGCTGGATATGTAAGAATGCAAATTTGCAGGTGACAAGGATGTGCATACTTAGATTTGTAATCACTCAAACTTTCTTGATGAAGTTGAACTTGATGTAGTTCCACTTAAGATTTCTAGTATTGTTTTAGGAAGCCCATATCTTTATGATAAGGGAGCAATCTTTCATTGTCATGAGAATAAGTATCACTTGTTCAAGAATGGGATTGAGTACATTGTTAGAGCACATAGTAAGAAGATGAGTTTGTCTCTTACGCATGCTAGACAAATGAAGAGAATTGTGAATGTTAGTCAAAATTTTGCTTTGTTAATGTTCAAACATAAAAATGTTGTGAATGAGGCCTTTCAAGGAAATGCATCAAATGAAAAATCTGATTTCATTGAGGTTGCTAATGGTTGTGATAAGATTTTCATGAGTCTAACATGTTGCCTCCTAAAAGAGGTAAACAAGATGAGGTAAAATTGCAGCAGCATACATCATTGTTGAACAATGATGTGAACAAGATGCCAGTGCTAAAGAGTGCAAAGGTAAAAGAGCAAGTGCGAAAGCAATTTGAAAAAGAGTGCATTGGGTGCAAAAGTTCTTGTGGGTTTCAAAAAGTGTTGTTTTCGAAATGGGATAGTATATGGCGTGGCGATCACATTTGGTCAAGAGTCAAGCCAAGTGCAAGGCAAGACAAACTAAGCATCATCATGTCAACAATGTTTAGGGTGAAAAGAACTTGAAGTTGTTTAAGTTTCCTTTGATGGATGTCTGAGGAAGAAATGTGTCTATTTCTTCAAGGAAAACTTGATGTTCTACATATTCTAGAAAATTGCAACAAGATGGTATCTATGATAGCAAGACAAGGTCTCGAAAATCAGGGAAAATGATTAGTTTTCGTGAAAACCTCAAAATGTTGCTTTGAAGCAATTTTCAGTGGATTGAGACTAGAAGGGTGAGGGAGATGTACCCAAATCTATTTGTTGATGGATAAAGAGATTTTGGAGGTCCAAAAGCTTTCAATGGGGAGGAATGATCTGGTGGATCAATTTTATGCTCAAAATTCAAAGTTGTTGCAATGGCTTGAAACTAGAACGACCACGTAGATCTCGTCATTCTAAATCTGACGCAATTCGTTTCGCGAAAAACAAACACTATATGCCCCCAGAAATGAGTTTTGTTCGTTTGTGGAAATAATAAAAAAAATTGGTTTTTGGTTGTACAGGGCTACACAATCAGCAGTCTGTATTGCTGATTGGACCCTGACTGTACAAGTTGACTGGGCTTCTTCGACCAATTGTTGGCCAACATTTGGCATCACCGGATTGGTCGAAATCTGCGCTTTTTTATTGGTTATGAGGTTGGTGAGGTGGACCAACCAGGGAGGACCACGTGGGCCAACCAGAGGCTTCCACGTGGCCTCTTGGTGGCCACTAAAATTTTGTTAAGGTTGAACAACAACCTAGGGAATCGAACACAGGACCGGTCTTGCACAAACCAACGCCTTTCACCAACACACCATGCCTATGTTGCTTGTTGAATGGTGCATTTGAATTTGATTTAACATTAATGGTTATGTGCTTTTAGGGAGGGTCGAGCTAAGGCTTAGCCCCTGGCCACCCCAGTGCCATGGGACCGTGGGCGGGGGGCCAAGGGCTAGGTCCTAGCCCATACCATGGGTCAGCATCAAAGCTATAATTTCGCAACAATTGAACCTACGTCAAAAGAACTAGGAGTGGAATCCACAAGAGGGAAAACCCACAAGGGGCCAGTCCAGGGTTGTATGATCCCAATATGACTGCGCACAAATGGAAGGGGGCCAACCCAAGGTCATGTGGCCACCATAAAACTAGGAGCATGGGAATACGAAGCGTGCTAGCAGAAGGGGGCTAGCCCCTGGTCGCAAGTGCCTCCCCATAGAACCTCCAACGGGAACTCCAACATAATCCCGAAACCGATGGTGGAAATCCCGCCATGTGGCGCACCTGGAACCATTCGATGGCTCACATGGCCAATTTAATGAAGCGACAATTTTCCCTTGGCGCAGGGCTAAATTGTTGCCCCACGTGGCTGCCAAGGGCGGAAATTGTGGAGCAGTTAGCCATGTGGTGCGTTTTGTAGAACAGATAACAGAGAAACTTTGGGAGATCATATCTTTTGTAGTTTTTGGCCTTTTTGGGAGCATAAAGAGGCTAGACATGGGTTTTTGATAATTCTGAAGCCATTGGAGCTATTGTTGAAGCCATTTGAACATCGTAACTTGATGTAAACAACATTTTATGAGCACAATGAAAGAGGCCCAACCATTGGAAGCTGGACCAAGAGATGTAGCCCAAGAGGGGTGAACTCCTTCATCAATTCACTGTTTTGTGTTTGCTGTTATGGTGATGTTGTCTCATGTTTTTTGCAAAAACTGAACTTTTAATTCATGTTTATGTGTTTATGAATTTGACATAGGAGGCTTTAAAATCTGTTGACGGTGTTGGATCCGCCAACATGTCAGGGGATCTCCTTGGTAAGAAGTCCAAACTAGACTTCAGACCGTTTGGAATAGGAGTCCCAACAGTGGGTAGTAAAGCAATGCCTTGATTGCGATAATGCGCAGAGGTAAGTGTGATAACTTTGTCGGACGCAAGTGTGTGACCTTGCGGCGAGTCAAGAGAGATGCAAGGGGGTTCTAACACACAAAGGGGAAAAGGAAGTGTGTCCCTTAGAAGCCTGTAATAGTACGCAGCCTTAAAGGAACACATGAGTATAATGACATCACGAGCTAGAAGAGGAGTAGTCCACAATCCAAGGTGACAGGTTAAACCAAAAACACGATTTCAACAAGATTCATACAATCATATAGAAAATAGTTCATACACGAATGCAAAGTTAAATAACATACATTGCTAAAGCAACCATAATAGTCCAACTACAATAAAAACACTTGCATGAAAACGTGCATAATATCTATATATATATATATATATATAATATATATATATATATATATATATACATAAGTGAAAGTTTCATCCATACATACACCATTGACAACCACTAGCCCCAATAGTGGAACATTACAGTGAACACCGCCCGCTCCTCCAAAGAGAGGTACTCGCTTTGCACTGTGGAGAAGTCAAGGCTTGTCACAATACTCTCCAAGCCCTCTCTAAGCAATGTCTAGCAAACGCTTGGCTCCCAAAAGCTTGTTGTATGAGTTATGAGGTCCTATTTATAACAAAGGGTGGGGTGACCCTTGACATTCCCCTTTGTGACTCTTGGACTACCTTCATTACTCTTAAACTTCATTACATATAAATCTTTACTTTACATATGATTGTTTGCGTTCCACTAATGACACTTCGAATTTCACTTGGAATCATGTTTACAATAATAATACATTTTCCACACATGCCCATGTGGGACAAAAATAGGCTTGAGTAAGCCAGATAAGACAACACTATGACTCATACATTTGTGGAAAGGCCAACTCGTCAACATCCTCTTTGTGATCTTCGGTGACGAATTGATGCCAAGCTTGGTAGTGTGCAATGGTTTCTGCGTATTGTTTGATGATGTCTTTCTGGAAGCAAGCTCTTGCCTCCATCGCTTCTGGGTATACTAATATGGAGCTTCTGTCCAACGCGTCCTGTAACATGCGCAACTTAGTCCTGAGCACGGCTGGACCAACGACATATCTCTGCATGTTCTTTGCGCTGATCTGCAAATCTGTGCTGGTGGCCATGTTCAACAACTTATCAAAGTACATATCGAGCTCCAGTTAGACTTGGTTCTTTTCTTTGGCTTCAGTGAGTGTTCTAATTGACGGGGTGCCGTACTTTCTCACCACGACTTCCAAACTGTTGAACAACTGTTCGTACGAAGCGTCAACATTGGTGATGAGTGGCGGGAGTTCCTCAGAGGTCTAGATAAGACACTAGATGCATGCTTTGTCCAACTCTACCTACAACTTCATCATCTTGTGCAAGTGAAACGAGGCTCCCTTGTACCTCATTGTCCATGTCTGTACATGACCAACAACGACATGTATGTTTGTGAGTGTGTGCGCTATCTTGATGCAGCGCTACTGATGACCATGTAAATGGAAAATGACCTTGTGTACAGTGACAAACTTGTCATACGATCTCCACATGACTATCTCAAGAGATGACACTTCAACAAATATCACTTTCTTCATCTTTGCTTTGGCAGATCCTGTTGATTGTTCCTCTCTCTACTTGGATGCTTGCAATTCCTTAGCTATGTGCTCATTTTTTATTATCAAGAACCTCACACTTGAGCTTGTGGCTTCGGCATAAGCCTTCATAGCATCAACCAAGGCAGTTGGATGTATTCACACATCTGACATAATCATTCGTTCTTCAAAGTGCGTAGGTGATGCATGCTCATCTGGGATGTGCGCTCTACATGCTTGTACAACTCTGTATTGTGAATCATCAAAGGCTATGTTGTACACATTTGTTCCCGGATCATCCTCAAGGAGAATGGTATCCCCTTGTTCACTTGAGACTTTCTCTACTTCTAGAGCTGGTTAAGCCTGTGGGGTGACCTCGATTGTTTTTGGCATGAGGTGAGTGTCTTGATCTTGTTTCGATTGTTCCATCCCTGTGTCCATCGGTTCATCTTGCTGAGCAAGTTCCTGTTCCTATAACTGCTCACCCTGTTCATCATCTGTTGCTAGTGGATCTGAGTCTTCAACTTGTATCGGTGTAGTTTGCACTATCCGAGTGCCTTGCACTTCCTCTCGTTTCTGTACTTGTTCTTGTCCCTGTTGTGCTTCCTTCTCTCTTCTGCGCAACTCTTGTTCTTCTTTGAGTTTCTGCTCCACTTGTTGCAACTTTCTATCTGTCTCTTCCAAACTTTTCTTCTCTCTCCTTTTCTGCGCTCCTCCCTTGTCGCGCTATTGCCTCTTTTCTTCTATCTCCAAAGCTACTCTCTCAGCAAGTGGATCTTCCTTACACTCGTAGCTTTGCTCCGCATATGTGCTTTTGACAATCTTCCTCTTGCCTTTGTCTTGCACAGATCTGCTACTTGTTGTTGTTTTTGTTGCTACTCCTTATGGTGCTACCGCCTTGAGTGCTGCTAGCCACTCTACTGCCATGCTGACCAGTTCATTGAGCCTAGAGGAGTTATAGCAATATCTCCAAGGGTCTTCCTCTAGCCAATGACATGCCCTGTGGATCCAAAGATAGTACACTCTTGTACAATGATCCCTACATAAGCCATGCAGATCGTACATATTGAAACTCTTGGCGTCGAACTTAAACTTCTTGAAGTCCTCAACCTTGGCATCTGCTTCTTTCAAGATCCGAATCACATACAACCCATTCTATAAAGGAAGCATATGCCATGGTGCCTTCTTATTCCTGTGTAGTCCAACTGATAACCCTGTTGAGATGTGGTATGCAACCTCTTGCATGACCAACTTGTCCATGGCAAACTTCTGCAACAAATGCGGAAGCCTTCTCCACATTGTACATCCGGATGAAGGTGCCATTGGGTGAGGCGTACCAATCTGCAATGTTCAGCGATGCTTCCATTGTTGCCTAGGACATGCAAGGCAGATCTTGTTCAAAGATCATCGTGTACAGAGGGTCAATGAAGTGGTCATATAGTCTATCCATGACTCCTCAGTAGTTGCACTCTGAGAGAAACTTGCAATATACATTCACAACATTCTCTAAACGTGTCCATGCCCAAGCCATGCTAAGAAACTATTGACGGGCACAAATTGCATCGAGTAGGGAGGCGAACATGAAAAATATTTCTTGCTGATCCTTGGGCAGTCTCTGGACATTCGATACATGCACTTTCAGTTGAAGAACCAACATGTGAGAGTAGTTGAAAGGATTTCCTTCACTTACCAACTGATCCAACAGAACCACCCAACTCTGTGGGAACGTCTGCATACTCTCTTGGCCATATGGATGACATGCGAAGATGACCAAGAGTTGGTAAGCCTTCCTAAGTGTCTTTGTCTTGTATATCTGGTTGGGTGTTGTCCTAAACTTTGATGACTCCCTTACCCAATGCTTCAAGATGTCTCTTGTGTTTGCATTGTTGTTGGGGGTGTAGAACAGTGCATCCATCCTATTCACCGACTGCAGCAAATGATACATATACTGATAATATTTCGCCTTGAAGGTAGAAATATCTAGTCCACTGACACTACTCATTATCATTGTCTCATGATCAGTGTGTGAGACAATCCAATGGATCATGCCTGCGCACGGGAAGGTGAGATATTTGTTGTTGGGTTTAGGTTTTGTGCATATTTTGGACATCTTTTCCCCCCATCCTTGACCATTTCACCTCTGAAATTGTGGAATTTATATCATAATTACTTTTTACCCGGTTATAAGAATCCATTTTTGTTATGACATATTATTTTGCCATTTTTGTTAAATATGAATCAGGTGATATCTTTTTGATGGATAACCGAGGCAAATATGGAAAAAGGTTATCTGGCTCTGTTTCTTTCAAGTGATGCTCCAAAGTCCACGGCCAACGGATGAACAATGGTGTGATAATTCACAAAGGCGTTTTGAGTACTTGTTTCAAACCATTGCTGTTACACCCCGAATCACTACTACACCTCGAGCATTGCTGTTACACCTCGAATTGATGTTACATCGTGGGATGTTGACTACATCGCACCTGTCTAGGACCACAAGTACTATTCCAGAGGACAACTATCGTAAAGATTGTATTATCTGTGGGCGGTTAAGGAATCGAGGCATTTGTGATTTTGAGAAATGATGTAACATCAATAGGCCTTTTATCTAGAACCTGTTGTAACAATTTCTATTCTCTCTTGATATTGATCAGCATGAGAACCGTGAGATTCTCATGACTGATCTATTTCTTATTTTGGGCATGTAAATCTCATAAATGGGACTCAGTTCCATGTAAACAAGGACAAACAATGTCGTCATTTTACTTCTGTAATTCATAACCATTTTAATACAAAGAATAACGTTGTTGATGTTTCTACAGAAGTGGTGTTGGGACCTTAACTAATTCGCATTTCATCCTTGCGCCTTGCTAGGGAGGAATGGCCCTCCTCTTTAGCAGAGATTGTTGCAGCAACAATAGCATAATGGTAGATTAATTATTGTTCCTTTCAGTAAGTGTGAAGTTATTTTTGTCGCCGTTTAATTTGCATAATGGGTTTATTTCTGTTTCCATATTTTTAATATGCTATCACACAGGATTGATTTGAGCATAATATTGGGTCATCCGACTTAGTTAGTGGTATGGTGTGTGGTGCGCCTTTTCCTTGGTAATATGAAGTGTGGTCTCATTTCTGTAGAATGTTTTTGATTTCTGTATGAGTGTTACTTTCTGCAATTAAATTCAGCGACATTTGTTTATGTCTTTTATTTTTACCCTTTGCTGAAGTGTATCAACACAAACAATGGATACTCCTTTGAAATAAATAGACCTACCCTGGGTTAACAATTAATGGTTGCGATTAAGTCAAATTAATAGTGATTAAATCGACTCAACATTTTGGCGCTGTTGTCGGGGAAGGTAGTTAATGATGCAATCAACCAAGTGTGTTTTGTTAAAAAAGTGTTTTTAGTGTACAGGTGTTGGGCAGTAAGACGAGAGGTAAGAACCTGCACATCACTCTAATATACCTGGGCGAGCTCACCCCTGTGGTCACTAGGACAGTTAGGCTGTGTGAATTCCTTGATTCTTTAGATGTGTTCTTAGCTTTACAGGTGTTGGGCGGTAAGAACCTATGCATCGCTCTAATATACTTGAGTGGGCTCACCATTATATAAGCTAAGTGTAAAGTGTAGGAATAATATAAATCCCAAAATACAACCACTCTAATAAATTACAGGAAAAATGGGTCATAAAAGAAATAAGAAGATCACAGATTTGGGGAGGAAAACATTTATTCATGAGCTGATCTCAAAAGCAGAAAAAGAACAGTAAAATTCTCAAAGGGACGTAAGGAAAACAGGGCCACAAAAATTTATTACTCCCATAATAAAAACAGAAGCATCCGGTTCCTCTATCTCTGGACTGTATCATCCTAAAACTAGTGTAACCACTCCCAAAACTAAGTATCCAAATTAGGAGTAGCAGTGGAAGGCTAGTGATCAAGACCTTAGGATTGAGGGTCAAGGGGAAGTCAGTGGCAAACATCATGAGCCTAAGAGGGAAAAACATTCATTGACTTATCAATATCCCGATTCGTGCAGCGTAGTGAAACAGCCAGGCTCGAAGCAGCCTGAGCTATCAATTAACAAATCTTCACCCACAATATAGTCACCAAAACGGTCTGAAGAAGACCCGTCACAGAAAGGATCGGGAGGATCAACAATGGGGGACAATAATGACAACAACACTAAAACAAATTCCAACATTAACTCCTTTGAGTTTCTAATAGGGGATATCAAAGGCGAGGCTCCCATGAAAAAATTCCTTTGTCATCTCTCCCATCTTTTTAAGGAATGATTGTAGAGGACCCTGACACCTTCTTGTTTGAATTTGATGTCTTGTGTAGGATCTATGATTATATTTCAGATGCTCATAAGTTGAAATTATTCCCTTCTACTCTAAAAGGATCAACATTGAGATGGTTCATGGGATTAGGCTCTGCTACCATTCGAAAGTGGAGCAACATGAAAGAGCCATTCCTATCTAAGTATCAGGATTATTTCAGAACCAAGGATTTGAGGGAAGAAATATTTAGGATGACATAAAAGGAAGAATAAATATTGGAGGACTATGTGGAGCGATTCCATTACAATTTGCAGAGATCTAAACACAGTGACTTAGATCAAGAAATCTTGAAGACCTTATTCATAAGGGGAATGAGAGACAACTACCTTGATACCCTAAATCTACTAGGGAATGGGTACATATCTCAGGAACCATATGCTGAGATAATAAATCTTTGTTTGAGATGCTCTAGAGGATCATTGAAGGGGAGAAGCATGGAATGAGATGCCTCTGCCTGGATACAGAAATATGCAAATGGTGGTGTGACCAGGGCAAAAACCGGAAATTTGTTCGAGAATCTTAAAACCGATCTTCTTAGTACCCTATATGCTCAAATAATGGCGATGCAAGTGAAGAAAGCACAAGACGAGGTTGATGCAGCTATTTGTTCTGCCCGATATGCAAAGACAAGCATTCCTAGAAGGAATGTACGGTAAACAACATCGTCCTATGAAACATTTGTGATCTAGAGCATTCCACAGGTCATTTCATGGAGCTTCCCAGATTGAAAGTTGTGCTTAAGGAATCAAGTGAGGAGGTTCGATCTTCCTACTTCATTGGATCCAGGAAACCATGGAAACCACGACCCCCAGATGTGCTTCAAAACTTCTCTTCTTTCAATCCATGGAATAATATATATAATGTTCAGCAATTTCCCTGGTAGTACTCTGCCCCTACTCCGACACAATATCCTTCACCTTGAATCATTGGTCTCCCTCATCACCTTTCCAATGCCCTCCATCACAACCTTATCTTTGGAGTCAGAATTGGAGAGGAAATTACCTAGGTCCAGTCCCCCCCTGTAATACTAGTACAACAATAGTTACAACTACCACCTCTTCAAACATTTGTTGCTACACCTTCTATACAACCCCAATTACCTGTGCAACCTAACCTTAACCCGAACAATAAGGCAACCCAGAATATTGAACCTTCGACTACCTTTCAAACTTATTGTATCACTCCTATCAAGTATAACGAAATCCATCTTCGGTCAGGGAAAGTGGTTAACCCAAATCTCTCCCCTATGATAACCGAAGAAGAATGTGAGTCACCTAGGGGGGGTCCTACAAATTTTGAAGCTGTTGTCACACCTATAACAACTGATTTAAAAAGCACTGTTGCGCCTGTAATAACCAGTTTGAGTAAAGATGATACGCCTGTAACAACCGATTTGACTATAACAACGAAAGACCCTCCATATCCTTGAAGGCTAACAAAAACTGGCATGACTCCACACATGGAATCATATTTCCTTAGGGAGTTGAGAAGCTTACACATAATGGATTCCTCTATTATAGGCTATCGGAGATGTGTCTGTTTATGCAAAAACAGTAAGGGACATGTGCGTTAAAAAACCTGGAAGGAAGCCTAAGGACCCTTCTACTATGTGATGGGAAAGTTGTTTGAGTTGATGATTGATCAGCCCCTTCTAACCAAATACAATGATCTAGGGAATCCTACGATCACTGTTTACATCAATGACAGACCCATTACCAATACATTAATTGATTTAGGGGAAACCGTTAATGTAATGATGAAAGAGCTCTTCATCACCTTAGGGTTACACAAACTAAGACACACACCTACGGTGTTGGAATTAGCAGATAATTCTTGTGTCAAACCTGAAGGGATGTTAGAAGACATAGTGATTACAATAGATTCTTGGCGATAACCTGTTGACTTTCTTATTTTACAAACTAAATCAAACTTGGGGGGGCATCCTTTAATCTTAGGAAGGTCATGGCTAGCCACTCCATATGCATTCATAGGATGCAGTTCGGGGTCTATGATGATTTCTGATAGCCAGGCCACCAAGAATCTTAGCCTTTATCCCCTAACAAAACTAGATACGGATTTGGGAAATCCCTTGTGGGATGAATTTGAACCCGAGTCAGATCACTCACAACCACTTCTCCCCCTCAGGAAGGCACAATACTTTAAGAATGAAACAAAAGATGATATCATAAGTGGTTTTATTAGTAATTCACTTTCTGTTACTTCCATTGAAGACTTGGGGGAGCAAGATGCTGTAGAATATTTGAGCCTTGAACAGATGAAGACCGCTCCAAGTATTAACATCAATCCTATTGAAATACAACCAGACAAATATCTTAATGTCAATCCAAACTTGACTGCTGAGTAGACAAGATTGTCGTTACCACTATTACAGAAGTACAAAAATACGTTTGCATGGGATTATACAGATATGAAGGGTATCGATCCCAACCTATGCACTCACCTCATCTATTTGAAGGATGGTTTCAATCCAGTGAGACAACCACAATGACGCATGAACCCTGCATTAAAGGAGGTAGTAAAAGAAGAATTGCAGAAACAAGTTAATGCCAACTTCATTTATCCCATTTTTGACAGTTAATGGGTATCTCCGCTTGTCATTGTCCCCAAAAAGAATGGCAATTGGAGGGTCTGTGTGGATTATAGAGAACTTAACAAAGCCACTCAAAAAGACCATTTCCCCTTGACATTTATAAACCAGGTCCTTGATACCCTGTTCGGAA
This sequence comes from Pinus taeda, assembly GCA_000404065.3. NCBI lineage: Eukaryota > Viridiplantae > Streptophyta > Pinopsida > Pinales > Pinaceae > Pinus > Pinus taeda. Next base: position 132,120 of record APFE031425879.1, on the reverse strand, counting down.
AGAAATTTTTCTCATTCTTAGACGGTTTTAGTGGGTACAACGAAATAAAGATTGCCTCGGAAGACCAAGATCAAACGAACTTTACCTGCCCTTAGGGAACTTTCTCATACAGGGTTCTTCGTTTTGGACTCGGTAACCCACCAACAACTTTCCAAAGGGAAATACTTGGAATTTTCTCAGAATGATTGTCTAGAAATTTTCATGGATGACTTTACACCCTATGAGGACGCCTTCGAAACAACATTAGTTAACTTGGAAAAAGTATTAGAATGATGTGAATAGACTAATGTTACTTTGAGTACTGAGAAATTTCACAGATGTTGAATGAATGGATCGTGTTGGGACATCTTGTTTCAGCTGACGGGATTAAAGTGGACCCTGCTAAGATAGAGGTAATCTTGAAAATCCCAATCCCCAAGACACTGAAAGAGGTACGTAGTTTCTTGGGTCATGCAGGGTACTATAGGAGGTTTATAGATTTTTTTTCAAAGATTGCATCTCCTTTATTTTCTTTACTTATGAAAGATGCATAGTTTGTATGGACAGGAAAATGCGAGCAGGCCTTTGCGAAATTAAAATACTGTGTATCAGCAACTCTTGTTTTGCAGGGTCTAAACTGGAATTTTCTGTTCCATATAGCTACGGATGCATCTGATACTGCTTGTGGGAGCTATTTTGGGCCAACTAGAGGACAAGAAACCATATGCCATTTATTATATAAGCAAAAACATGACTCTAAAAGAACTCAATTACACAATGACCGAGAAGGAATTCTTTGCAGTAGTGCATTCCATCAATAAATTTTGGCATTACATCACAAGATATCAATTATTTGTACACATTAACCACTCTGCCATTCATTTTTTGATGAACAAGCTAGTCACTAATGGTAGGATTACACGATGGTTATTGATGTTACAAGAATTTGATATAACTATCCTAAATAAACCTAAGAAAGATAATGTTGTGGCTGATTTTCTTTCTAGGATGAATGTTCGTGGTGAAAGCATGCCTATTGAAGATTCTTTTCCGAATGAATATCTTTTCTTCTATTTCAGTTCACTCACTGTGGTATGCAGACATAACTAATTATCTTGCTGCAAGAAAATTTCCCCAACACCTATCCCACATGGAAAAGGAAAGGATTGTCCAGGAAAGTGTTAAATACTCATGGATAGAAGGAAATATCTATCACACTGGGCCAGACCATCAGATAAGCCATTGTGTAAGGGAGGATGAAATTTTTGATATCCTTCGAGCTTGTCACGAGGAACCTTACGGAGGACACTTTGCAGATAAAATAACAAAATACAAGGTGCTATAAACATGATACTATTGGTCCACAATATTCCAAGATGCTAAGAAATTTGTGAAGGGATGTGACAACTGCCAGAGAATGGGTCAACCACTCCAATCAGACGAGATGTCATGGAAACGTCAAATAGTCTTAGAACCATTTGAGAAATGGGCCCTAGATTTTGTAGGACCAATTAACCCGTCATCTTAGCAGAAATCTTACATTCTGGTCTGCATAGACTATGCCAAAAAATGGGTTGAGGCGAAAGCATTAACCAGAGCTACAGAGCAGGCTTTTTCAAACTTCTTGTTTGAATATATTTTTGTCCGCTTTGGAGTACCCAGAGAAATAGTGACAGATGGAGGACCTCGTTTACATCTCATCGGATTCAGAACCTGGTTGAAAAATACAAAATCTGTCATAGAATCACTTTGCCTTATCATCTGCAAGAAAATGGCCAAGTAGAAAGCACCAGCAAGGTTATTGAGGGAATTCTTACCAAGATCGTAGCTAACCATTGAAGAAATTGCGCTGATAAACTTCTAGAAGCATTGTGGGCATACCAGACTACATGGATGAATATTACAAGGTTCTCACAATACGAATTAGTGTATGGTAAAAATCCTCTGTTTGCTACAGAATTTGAAATTAAGACATTAGAACAACACTACAAGTAAGTTTGGATCTGGCAACAACACAAAAACAACGGTTGAATCAACTTAATGAACTAGATGAGAAACGATTAGCTGCCATTCATAAAACAAACATTGTCCAACAACAAAGAGCTAGGTGGCATGATAAGTTCATTAAAAAGAAGAAATTTCAAAAAGGAGATTGGGCTCTATTATATGATTCAAGATTTAAGGATTTTAAAGAGAAGCTCTGTACCAGGTGGCTAGGTCCTTATGAAGTTGACACAGTCTTCTACAATGGGACTGTAAATTTAGTAACCATTGACAATGCCAGGACACCATTGTTTGCTAATGGACACCATTTTCGGTTATCACAAACCTGCTTCAAAGGAATCATTTATCAACACTGTCATGGATTTTGACCTTCAAATTACGAAGGCAGAGGACAATTCCCCTGCCAATTTCTTAATTTTCTAATAAGTGTAACAGCCAAAAACCAACTTCTGTTGGCAGTTGTTACACCCAATAATAATAAAAAAAGGGCAATAAAAACATATAAATAAAAATATGACTGTGAAAACCTTTTTTGGGGCACAGAGAGACCGATTGTGACAACTAAAAACCACTAAATGGCATCTGTTGCACATTTATTTTCCTTTTTTAACAGCATTATGTAACTCACGCATAGTCTATTTTTATGTTGTTACAAGTTCTATTAGAATATGTTTGTTATCTCTATAAATTATTTTTGTAAGTATTTTAAAGAATCATGTAAATAAGAAATGACTGTAGAAATAACATAGAAATTGGGTCTGCTGTTACATGTGTAACAACTTTCAATTGGCAAGAATTCACATGAGCGAAATCGCCAGCCAAAATGTAAAAAAGAGAGAGTATTCATCAGCGCTATGCCGTAGGAGAAATTCATACAACTAGCACATCATCGATGGAATTAATTATATCAACTATTTTGGTTACCAGTCCTTTTTTGCCACATCACGTCAAGTACATCATACAAAGGTATATCACTTCTGCCCTTTGTTTAACAATCATGGAAATTAATATGGCATCTCTTTAGATGGCCGACGACAGACGTCACATTAAACTCGGGGGAGAGGATGAATCATTTAGTAACCCATGATCTCGAATTTAAATCTGGTAATCATTATTAAAATTTTGTCATCATTATCCCTTTATTTGGATCATGCCAAGAATTAAAACGCATTTAATGCTAGATCTCCATAATCCAGACCAATAATAAAACCATACTGTGTGCAGTATGATCCTCCCTATCCCAAAATCCTCGTTTTATTACCTATTTCACTTCCCTAACATCAACCTCAAACATTGCACCTTCATTCCAGAATTCTCAGAGAAAGGGCAGAGTATAGAGTGTTGGGAGAGAGATGGGAGGAGCAGTAGTCCGACAAGAGCCCAATTCCACTGAAACATTGGAGAATTTCCCAATGGCATGCCAGGTCTTCAAGGAAGCGGGCTGGTTCACATTTTTCAAATGATTCAAGGGATTAGAGGAGTCGATGGCCATGAAATTTGCTTAGAACCTACATAAAAACCAAACGAAAGTTAAAGGGTTAAAGCTAGAAGTGACAAAAGAAGTGATTACCTGTCTGACATCACTACAGACTGTGGGGAAATGGTAGTTTTGCAGAAAAAAATTGACCTCTCTCTTAAGGCAGAATTCCTTCGAGGAGAGCAACAATTGGAGAAGAAGGGTAGGGAAATTGATAGATCGTCACTCCCTCAACTGTGGGGAGATGTTTCCCTGTACATTATCAAGTACATTACCTGCAAAGGAAGAGAAATGATCGTGTTCAACTACCATTTTTCACTGCTAAACCACCTGCGGCACAAGCAATTGGTTAACCTTCTATATTTCTTGTTAGAAAACATCAGACACATGTCTGCGGTTGTAAAAATTGTTGCACACCCAGTAAATTGTGTCACCAATCACGATGTTATTAAATTGATCATATTGGATGCATTGGAACGACAAGGTAGAAGTTGGGAATAATTTATGAGTAGAAAGAAAAGGACCTCTCGCAAGAGGCAAACTGAAATCCCTGATGCCCCAAAGGAAGCAAGGGAGACTAGAGAATGAGGCCAATCTTCAGAGGGTAGGATCGAGAAAATATCATTGAAGAAGCCGATAGGTAGCAAGATATTGAAGAAAAGGGTAAAAGTCAACTCACGGCCAAAATCTTCACCTTCATTCAGCAAAGAACCGAGAAAGGACATGAGGAAGCAGAAAGAAGGGGAAAGAACCCCTCTGGAAGAAGACCCTCTACTAGGTAAGGATGAGACTTAGTTTTTTCCGCTTAAAATAAAAATTTAGAAGAAGAAAATGAAAAATTAAGGCAAAAATTAGAAGAAAGTCGAGTAGAAGCAAGGGTCCCAGGCCTGGATACCCTAGCAGAAGTAGTGGACAAAGTGAGGGCGGATTCTGCACGAGATCTTGTGTATGCGACATGCACCATAAACCTATAAGAAACCAGATAAAATTTTTGTGTTGTGAGCACCATCTCGATGGAAACTCAGACCGAACCCTATGAAGCTGTTGCATAAGAACCTGTTGATGGCATTGTTGATACAGAAGAACCGACAACTGAAACGGAGCATCCCATGGGTAACAACCAGGAGTTGATACACAAGAACTTGCCAACAACACTGATGTTAAACAAGAACCAGCAGTAGAGGTAGAAACTACCCAAGGATGAAAATAAGAGGCTTCTACGCAAGAACCCATTAATGACGCTGCTATTACACAAGAACGAGTAGCTGAAATGGAGTAGCTCAATCCTCAAGATGTTGTTACACCCCCAAGTGATATTGCGTGCGAAGAAACCCAGGGCCTTGAAGCAGGACGGTGTTCGGAGAAAGTTTTATTGACATCGGAGTTGAAAAAGTGGAAACAATAGGAACTCTTGTTGCAAGAAGGAGCGATCTCGGTCGCGGCACACCAGAAAATAGTAAAATCGCTCAAGGAGAAATGGGATGAGAAGGAATTGGCAGAAAAATGGGGAAGATGGAGAAAAGAGGCATCTACGAAGAAGAAATAGGAGTAGTTGGAGTTGTTGCAATAGTAGGTTCGAGATTTAACGAATAACAAACACAAGTTGCATGAACTTGCCCTAAATCTATTAGGGTGTAGAAGACCCTCTCCATCCTACCTAGTTTTTCTATGGGAACGATTTTTCTTATTTCAGTTCATGGTGGTCTATGAAAATAGATCGTATTTGGGTAATTCTACCCGAAACTTTTTGGATATTTTTCGTCCCTGTGATTTCCATGATTAAATCTTGCTTTGCGAGCTTTTCTTTCATAATATAATTTGTGAACATGCTAGTACACACATGGTTGCATGTGTTCTTTCTTACATGGGTGATCTTCAGTTGCACGCCTTTATGTCTTTTATGAAAAATTAGATAGAATGGCACATGGCTATGAAGTCAGCAGACATGAATGAAGAGAAGGAAAGATTAATGATCCAGGCTGAACCGGGTATGGCCGTAGAATTAAGACGAATTTTTAGAAAATTTTTGAGTATTCTGGATGTTAAGGAACAATCAGCCATCTATAGGAGAAGAACTGTGAAGCTCTACCTCAACCTTTTTGTGCGGATGAAGAGATGTGGACTAACAGGGTGCCATAAATGCACATAGGTTAGTAGTGCATGACTATAGGAGAGTGACCCATTTTGTTTTCAAAATTTTGTGGTTGTTATTGCACAGGTCCGAGAGTATGCCCAGATTGTGGATCTATTGGGTGCCTTTTGGATAAGGTTCAAGTTTAAGTATCCTTTGATTTGGATGTTAGTGGAGGAGTACCAGCCTCAATATCAACTGTGTGATTATGAGGAGGAGCCTTGGCCACATTAGCTGATGGTCACTCAAGGCTATAGGTCTACTGAGGAGGACCATTATCACAAAAATTAATCATCTAGCCATAATTTACTAGATGGATCGAAGTACACCATGTAGGGCCATTTTTACAATAGTAAAATTGCTTTCACTGTAAGACATTACTTATAAACCACATTTGTTAAGTCATTTATAATTAAACCCATGAAGAATAATTATATAAATCACTATTTATTTAATTATATTTTAGGAATAATTAATCAAACCATTGTCTGACTAATATTCCTTGTCACATTTGACCCAATTATGAGAAATAAATAGATAAATCATTAATTATCTTATTTTCCTCTAGGAATAATCACAAATTAGTTATTATTCCTTGTCAAGTTTGACTAAATCCCTTAGGAATACTTAAATAAATCATTATTTGCTTATTATTCCTTAACCATATTTCTTGAGATGATAAGTAAATCATTTATTTATTTATTATTTATAAATAAAAGTTTAAAACACTTTTTCCCTCTAACCAATTATAATAAAATATTCCAAATGGTTAATTCTAGAATAGGGTTAATAATATTTTATTATTGCTCACTATTCGAAGATAACATAATATATTGTTATAAATAAAAGGGTTTTCTATTCATTTTTCACTTCCGATTATTTTCATTGTTGCACTCATTGTTACAGCTGTGATTATTATCACTGTCGCACATCATCTTTTTTTTTTTTCATTTGAGTTCTCATTGAGCTCAAACATTTTGTTTGTTGGGTTTTACACATTATAGTGGAGAGAGACTCTACAAAAGCTGAAGACATTGAGGATAGCCAAGAACCCATCCCATAGAGGGGGATTGGTTACATTATTTGTTCCCTTCACAGGTGTTGTTTAATAAAATATATTCTTTATATATCTTGTTTCCATTGGATTATTGGAGTTATTTGCGCTTATTTTACTATTCCATTTTGTTGTTTAACTATGACAGTGGCATAGATCAGGGCTTTGGTAGGTTTTGTTTCTATCATTTGTTGCAGATCTACATTGTTTAACAACCATTTTTATTGTTAGGGTTGTTTTTCATCCATAGCCTAAAGTAGTTTCTTTTTGTACACATTCAAGAAGAATTCTACATAACAAGGAACCGATAACACCTATAATCTGACAAAACTGCATATGAAGTATAGCAGCAGGCTCTGAAATATTTTGCATGAGGACATGTAATTGCTTCAACTTGGGGAAGACGTTGGGTGCAAGTTTTGTGCATATTTTGGACACCCTTTCCCCCCATCCTTGACCATTTCACCTTTGAACTTGTGGACTTGATATCATAATTACCGTTTTCCCAGTTATAAGAGTCCATTTTTGTTATGACATATTATTTTTCCATTTTTGTTAAATATGAATGAGGTGATATATTTTTGATGGCTAATCGAGGCAAATATAGAAAAGAGGTATTTGGCTCTGTTTCTTTTAAGTGATGCTCCAAAGTCCACGGCCAAAGGATGAACAACAGTGTGATAATTCACAAAGGGTTTTGAGTACTCGCTGTTTGAAAACATTGCTGTTACACCCTGAGTTGTTGCTACACCTCAAGCAGTGCTGTTACACCTCGAGATACTGTTACGCTGTGGGATGTTGATTACATCGCACCTGTCTAGGATCGTGGGTACTATTCCACAGGAAAACTGTTGTAAAGATTGTATTATCTATGTGTGGTTAAGGAATCAAGGCAGTTGTGATTTTGAGAAATGATGTAACAATAATAGGCCTCGTATTTAGAACCTGTTGTAATGATTTCTATTCTTTCTCGATATTTATAAGCATGAGAATCGTAAAATTCTCATGACTAATCTGTTTCTTATTTTGGGCATGTAAGTCTTATAAAGGGGACTTAGTTCCATGTAAAAAAGGACGGTTAGTGTCGTCATTTTGATTATGTAATTCATAACCATTTTAATACAAATAATAGCGTTGTTGATGTTTTTACAGACGTGATGTTGGGACCTTAAATAATTCGCATTTCATCCCTTCGCCCTGCTAGGGAGGAAAAGCCCTCCTCTTTAGCAGGGATTGCAGCAACAACCACAACATATAACTATTGTTCCTTTCACTAAGTGTGAAGTTATTTTTGTTGCCGTGTAATTTGCAGAATGGGTTTATTTATGTTTCCAGATTTTTGATATGTTGTCACACATGATTGATTTGAGCATAATATTCAGTCAGCCGACTTAGTTAGTGGTATGGTGTGTGGTGTGCATTTTCCTTGGTAACATGAAGTATGGTTTCATTTCTGTAGAATGTTTTTGATTTCTGCATGAGTGTTACTTTCTACAATTAAATTCAGCGACATTTGTTTTTGTCTTTTATTTTTACTCTTGGCTGAAGTGTATCGGCACAGACAATGCATAGTCCTTTGAAATAAACAAACCTACCATGGGTTGACAATTAATGGTTGCAATTCAGTCAAATTAATAGTGATTAAATCGACTCAACACCTACATGCGACCTTGTACAATCCTGACTTATGAATGTTGACATAGACATGGTGGTCCTTTAGATTATCCTCAAAATTTCCTGCGAATATAATGTTGATGTCTTGCCATGTGATCTTAATGTCTTTATCAATGAACATATGTGTTTTTGCATAAATAGACAAACTCATAGACACCTTTTTAACCACATCTCCAGTTCTGCTTTCAACTGTGTCCTTTGATCCAGCTCTCTTGGAGGCCATGTTACCTATACTGCTGAGAAGCTACTCAACAACTATTGTACCTGAAGATAGAGAAGACACTCACGATTAGCCAATGTCAGTTGAAAAAAATAAAGCAACTCGGGAATCAATCATGCAACACACTAGGTGACTACTAGGAAAGATTGCACAACATTGACTTTGAGAGGTTGGGAGACTTTCAGATGGAACTGTGCATTGCATAGTCCCAACTACCAGTGAGACCTGTTGCTGACTAGAATTGCGTAGAGCACAGTTCAAAGAGGCTGACTGTGGACTGGAACTGCACAATGCGTAGTTCAGTCTAGTTGGGTTATTGGATGGAAATGCACATTGTGCAGTCCCAGTGGGTAGGAATGGGCATTGTATCCCAGAACTGCGTAGAGCACAATTGGGTGCTAGTGTCAGGAAACCTCGCCGCAATCCCTAGAGACAAGGTAGAGCCTTGACATCTGGGAATTTAGAGTGCATGCCGGGAGAAGCAAGATCTAGGATAAGGCAGCCCAGATCTGCCCAAGGGAAACCTGAAAATGAAAAAGACTGAATGAGTGTGCAAAGATGGTGTAGATATGAGTGAATAGACATGCATGCAATCCAAGCTAGTGCAGAAATTAGTCAAAGGGAAAACAACAAAGCTCATGAAGAGAGTCGCCACAACGACGACTGTTAGTGCAGAAACATGGTTATGCATGCGATACTAAGGAAATTCAATTTAAAACTTGATACAACACTTCTACAAGTTAAAATAAGTTGAAATGCCAGTGCATTCAATAAAACAACACTCACATAAGCCAAGAAATCAAAAGCGACAAAAAAAATCAAAAGACATGAAAAAACAAAACTTACCCGAAGAAGTTGTTTCGATTTAGCCGAAGGTTCTTAGATGCCTCGAAAATGCTAGAGCTCCAAGATCGAATGTGAAGAATGAGATCTGGGTCGTCGTTTAAATATATTTGGAAGATTCATGGTTTATGATGTGCATGCCACAAATCTAGGAAAAAGTGACACTTGGCGGGAAGTTTCTAAAATAGATTTTGCATGTAACTCGCAATGCTAAAAATAGATCCTTAAAATCTAGGGATGCTTTTTCACTTTTTACTCCTTTTTTTTTTTTAAAGCTACCATGCATGCAAGGAAGAATTACACTATTTTGGAGGGAATCAGGCAACTTATCGACACATGCAATAGACAACTACTGAAGGGAAACTTCTGCACTGTTTCTAGGTTGAGTGGCCCCGACTGTCTCACAAGTTCTGCACAATGTCCTAGAGCAAGGTTGGATGCTTGCTGGGTCAACGCAGTTTTGAGCCTTAGCTCATTGTCGGTTAGTCTTTGCAATTTTATAGAGCAAGGTTGGGTTTCCTTCTCTTCACAACTTTTGAGTGCAAGGCAGCTGCTGGGTTGTCCTACACAATTCCTGAGGGAAAGATAGACTGCCCTCTAGGATTGTGCAGTTTCCCAGACAACAGAAAGACCGGATGTGAACCAAGCTACTAGGTCAACTTGTGGTTAGTCGACAGAACAAGTAAGTGAACACAAGCTGTTAAGTGAAAGATAAAATCAAATGAAACACAACTACCTGAGCAGTGCAAGATGGCTGCTAAGATTTCAAGGAGGGAGGCTCCAAAACGAAGCGAAGACAAAATTTTGGAGGGTGGTTGTAGCTGCTACAACATTGGCGATACACTGGTAGAAATCCATCTCTATGTATGAACCTTATTTCATGTAAAGCGAGTCTAAATCCTCCGGAAGTATTGTTCAATTCTTTGATCATCATGGATTCAACACTAAGCTTGAGTTAAATATATAGTCCTGCCGTTCTCTTGATCTGTCAACACACATACCAAGCCAAGTAAACTGAGTTGTTTCAATTAGGGATGAGGGGTATATTGGTGCACAAGTACTATAAATGTCAGAGTCTTAGTTTCATCTATGGTGTTTCTCTACTGCCAACAATCCTGGGCAATACCCTAATGGAGTTACGCGGGAACACAAGCATCACTCCGCTGCCAGGGAGCTTGGTCGATACCCTAGAAAATTACTTGCATCACCTCTCTACGTAGGGAGCCTTTGTCTTCTTTCACCTTTATTTAATTTTCATTTTTCATGTTTTCATTTTCAAAGAATTATGCATAGGGACTTATTTATTTCAGAGGCGGAAGAGGGATCCCAACTTATTGAGAGAAGAAGAGATTGTCCCTTCCGAGAAGAATGTTATATATACCTCTGACATACTTGTTAAGGTTTCCACCCTCACCTTACTCTACTTGAATGAGTTGACAAGGGTTAACCCAAAAATCGATTAGAGTAGATGGTACTAGCTAAAAGTGCAAGCGTTGTGTTTTCACCAAGACTCACTCTAAACATAACATAATTTCCATCAGGGTATCATCAATTGAAGAAAACAAGTTCTTCATAAAGAGAGAGGGCAACAGATAACCAAGTGTTGATAGCTATACAAGTCCTCTTATAAACCTTTCTTGTCTCAAGAGCCACACACGGTTTCATGCAAAACTAAACCTATGGGTGCATAACAAGCAAACAAACAAGCAAAGAAAGAGCATAAGTAAAAGAAAGCAAATGAATTAAGCAAGCAAGTAAGAAACACAAACAAGAAAGAAAAGCAAACATACAAACAAAGCAAACAAAAGCAACCACTACGCCTACTCCTAAACTAAATAGCACATGGGCCCACTCATGTAAAGTGATATTTCCAATGCAGTGACCGATGCATTGGTTGACCCATGTTGGTGAAGGCCTGGTTAACAAGAAAGATAAGCATGTAAACCAACAAACAAGAAAGATAAAACAGTGAAGATGAACACGCTCCAAGTTTAAAAGCGTCCACAGAAAAGAAACTAGTAAAAGAGAAAGATAAGCATTTTGCGGACATATCATGGTGATGCAACACACTGTGTGCAGACGATAAGCACACACACTCTTTTGACCGTGAAAAACAAGAAAACATGAAAAAAGAAGACAACTTATGTTTCACAAGAGTGCTCGTTGTGTATGATTCCTCTATTGCATGAGCGATGGGATCATGTGATTTAGGTGGAAGATGTGAAATCTATGAACTAGATTGATCTTCAAGGTAAACAGGAGAGTGATGAGGAGCCTTGTGTATTTCACCAAATTTCTGATATGAGGTGGAATCAACCTCAAGATAGCAAGGGCTTGACATAACCATCAGCTCGAGCAGAAGTGCCTCGACAACTTGTGGGGTTTCCACTTCATAAGCAGATAGATCATCAAAGACTGGTGGCTTAGAAATATCAACAAAGAATGAATCAACATGGTGATTGAATGAACGAGTAAAGAGATCATGACAGCCACAACCATAAAATTCGGTATGTTCATCAACATCCTCATGATCTAATGAATCATACAGAAGGGTTGATGAGAAACAAGAATGTTCACCCTCTGCGTTTCTAGAAAGAAAAGATGATAGATTGGGAGGATTTGCAAATAAATATGTGTCATGTCCGCAATGTAATGACAAACTAACATTTGGTGTGTTATGTGAATAATCGGAAGTAAAAGCATCCGGGGATGGATTCTCACAAGACAAATCAGAAATGGGAGAATAAAAAAAGATGTCAGGAAATAGCAGATGAGGTACAAAAGGAAGGAGATAATCCTTCATTGTAGGTTCTTCTTCATATTCCCACACATTCTCATCATAAATGACAATGCAGGTTGCCTGCTCAACACCAACTTCGCCGACAACTTGATCCTCATGAACAATAGATGTGGAGTCCGGAACGGGAGAACACGGCACAATACAATTCAAAGGATCAAAGGAACCAAAGGATGAAGGCTGAGAAAACAAGTTCAAGTGACAACCAACAAGCTTGTCAACAAAATCTACGTAGATATCCAGAGCAGGTGGGGTGGGAGGATGTGACAGTTCAACGGATGTGCATGCACCTTCTCCGACCTCGCAATATGGAGCTAGAGATGTTTGATGAGAAGCAAACAGAGGGTCACTTGTGACAACAACCTTGTTCGTCTTAGATTTTGCAGCTCTAACACCGAGGTATGCTGGGAGGGGTTCAAATGATTCTAAGATATGCATATTTTCAGATATGTGAAGAAGATAAGATACTGAAATCTTTCATGAAGAAATTTCCAATCAATTTCATCTTCTAGGATTTGATATGCAAGATTATGAAAGTGATCCCAAAATTTCACAAGGGATTAATCAGGTGCTTTTTGTAATTTCAGAATTTTCCTTTTGAGTGCTTGATGATCATACTTATAGAAATTATTTGTCAACTCTCCGTCCAATTGATCAAAAGATTCAATAGAGGCATCGAGCAATGTGACATACCACATCAGTGCATGCCCACGAAGCGTGTACACGAACAACTGGCAGACAATGTAATCCTCATGGATTTCATTCCTTTCACAGAAGCCTGTGAAGGAAACTTTTTTTCTAAGCAAGGCTGGTCTGCCTTCACCATCATATGTGTTACGTGACAAGCCATTCCAAATCTCCTCCGATACTTCAAAATCAATTTCCATAAGACAAACATATTAGAGGATAAACTGTAGCGTAAGGCATGAAAGCTGTGTAGAGATTTAAAACAGACTTTGAGGACTCAACTTGTCATCTGACCTTCCTTCTAGCATAAAAAATTTTGACTGTGTTGAACCCGCTAACATGTCAAGGGATCTCCCCAGTTAGAAGTTCCAACTAGGCCTCAGATCATTTGGAGGAGGAGTCCTAATAGTGGGTAGTAAAGCAATGCCTTGACTGCGATAGCGTGCAGAGGTAAGTGTGATATATTTGTCGGAAGTAAGTGTGTGACCTTGCGGTGAGTCAAGAGAGATGCATGGGGTTCTAACACACGAAGGGGAACATGAAGTGTGTCCCTTAGAAGCCTGTAATAGTACGCAACCTGAAAGGAAGACACAAGCAAAATGACATAGCGGGATGGAAGAAAAGTAGTCCACAATCCAAGGTGGCGGGTTAAACCAACAACGCGATTTCAACAAGATTCATACAATCATATACAAAATAGTTCATACATGAATGTGTAAGTTAAATAACATACATTGCTAAAGAAACCAGAATAGTCCAACTACAATAACAACATATGCATGAAAACGTGTTGGCTTTTTTATATATATAAAGTGAAAGTTCCATACATACATACAATATTGACAACCACTAGCCCCAATAGTGGAACATTACAATCAACACCACCTGCTTGTCCAAATAGATGTACTCTCTATGCACTGCAGAGAATCCAAGGCACATCACAATACTCTCCAAGCCCTCTCTAAGCAATGCCTAGTAAAAGCTTGGCTCCAAAAAGCAATCTCTAAGCAATGCCTAGCTAAAGGTTGGCTCCCAAAAGCCCGCTCTATGAGTTATGAGGTCCTATTTATAACAAAGGGTGTGGTGTCCTTTGAAATTTCCCTTTGTGACTCTTGGACTACCCTCATGACTCTTGAACCTCATTACATATAACTCTTTACATTACATATGATTGTTTTTATTCCACTAATGACACTTGGAATTTCAATTTACATCATGTTTACAATAATAATAAATTTTCCACATATACCCACATGGGACAAAAATAGGTTTGATTCAGCCAGATAAGACAAAACTAAGACTGACATGGTTGTGGAAAGACCAACTCGTCAATATCCTCTCCATGATCTTCGGTGATGAACTGATGCCAAGCTTGGTAGTGCACAATGGTGTCCGTGTACTGTTTGATGATATCTTTCTGGAAACAAACGCTTGCCTCCATCACTTCTGGGTATACTGATATGGAACCTCTATCCAAATCATCCTGTAACATGTGCAACTTAGTCTTGAGCATGACCGGATCGACGACATATCTCTGCATGTTCTATACGCTAATCTACAAATCTGTGCTGGTGGCCATGTGCATCAACTGATCAAAGTACATGTCGAGCTCCAATTGGACTTGATTCTTCTCTTTGGATTTGGTGAGTGTTCCAATTGACGGGGTGTCATACTTTCTTACCACGACATCCAAAATCCTGAACAAACGTGTGTACAAAGCTTCAACATCGCTGATGTGTGGCGGGAGTTCCTCATAGTTACGGATCAGACTCCAGATGTGTGCTTTGTCCAACCCTACTTTCAAATTCACCATCTTGTGCAAGTGAATCAGGGCTCCCTTGTACCTCATTGTCCATGTCTATACATGATCAACAACGACATGTATGTGTGTGACTGTGTGCGCTATCTTGATGCAACGCTACTGATGACCATGTAGATGGACAACTGCCTTGTGCACGGTGATGAACTTGCCATACAATCTTCGCATGATTGTCTCAAGAGTCGACACTTCAACAAGTATCACTTTCTTCATCTCCACTCTAGCGGATCATGTTGATTGTTCCTCTCTCTTCCTGGTTGCTTGCAATTCCTTAGCCATGCGCTCATTTTATGCTATCAAGAACCTCACACTTGAGTGCGTGGCTTTGGTATAAGCCTCCATAGCATCGACCAAGGCAGTTGGATGTCTTCGCACATCTAACACAATCGCCCATTCTTCAAAGTGCGTAGGTGATCCATGCTCACCCATGATGTGTGCTCTACGTGCTTATACAACTCTATGTTGTGACTCATTAAAGGCTATGTTGTACGCATCTCTTGGATCATTCTCAAGGAGAATGATACCCCCTTGTTCACTTGGGACTTGCTCTGTTGTTGGAGCTGGTGAAGCCCATGGGACGACCTTGGTTGCTTTTGGCATGAGGTCAATGTATTGATCCTGTTCCAGCTATTTCATCCTTGTTTCCATCCATTCATCCATTGGTTCATCTTACTAAGGAAGTTTCTGTTCCTGCGGCTGCTCAACCTGTTCATCATTTGCTGCTGGTGGATCTGAGTCTTCAACCTGTATCGACGCAGTTTGTGCTGTCTGAGTGTCTTGCACTTCCTTCTATTCTTGTCCCTGTTGTGATTCCTTCTCTCTTGTATGCATCTCTTGTTCTTATTTGAGCTTCTGCTCCACTTCCTGCAACTTTCTCTCCTTCTCTTCCAATATTTTCTTCTCTCTCCTTTTCTGTGCTCCTCTCGTGTTGTGTTGTTGCCTCTTTGCTTCTATATCCAAATATACTCTATTAGCAAGTGGATATTCCTCAAACTTGTAGTTGTGCTCTGCCTCTGCATTTTCGGAAATCTTCCTCTTGCCTTTGTCTTGCGCAAGTTTGCTGCTTATTTCTGTTGTTCTTGCTGCTGCCTTGAGAACTGATAGCCACTCTACTTCCATGCTAACCGGTTCATTGCGCCTAGAGGAGTTATAGCAATATCTCCAAGGGTCTTCCTCAGGCCAGTGACATACCCCATGGATCTAAGGATAGTACACTCTCATACAGTGGTCCTTGCATAAGCCATGCAGATCGTACAGATTGAAACTATTGGTTCCAAACTTAAACTTCTTGAAGTCCTTGACCTCGGCATCCAGTTCTTTCAAACTTCGAATCATGTGCAACCCAATCCACAAAGGAAGCATAGGCCAAAGTGCCTTATTCTTCCTGTGTAGTCTAGCTTATAACCCTGTCAAGATGTGGTATGCAACCTCTTGCATGACTAGCTTGTTCGTGGCAAACTTCAACAACAAATGCGAAGCTTTCTCCATGTTGTACATCCTGATGAAGGTGCCATCAGGCGAGGCATGCCAATCTGCAATGTTCAGCAATGCCTCTGTTGATGCCTGAGACATGCAAGGCAGATCTCGTTCAAAGATCATCTTGTACAGAGGGGCAACGAAATGTTCATATAGTCTAGCCATGACTCCTCGGTAGCTGCACTATGAAAGAAACTTGCAATATACATTCACAACATTCTCTGAAGGTTCCCATGCCCAACCCATGCCAGGAAACTATTGACGGGCATAGATTGCATTGAGTAGGTAGGCAAATATGAATAATCTTACTTGCTTATCCTTGGGCGGACGCGGAGATGACCAAGAGTTGGTAAGCCTTCCTAAGTGTCTTTTTCTTGTATATTTGGTTGGGTGTCATCCTGAACTTTGATGAATTCCTTACCTAATGCTTCAAGATGTCTCTTTTGTTCATGTTGCTGTTGGGAGTGTAGAACAATGCATCCATCATGTTCACCGGTTGCGGAAAGTGATACATTTGCTGATAATATTTCTCCCTAAAGGTAGAAATCTTTACTCCATTGACAATGCTCAGTATCATTGTCTCAAGATCAGTGTGTGAGATAATCCAGTGGATCATGTCTGCACACGAGAAGGTGGGATACTTGCATGAAACCTTGTACAATCCTGACTTATGAATGTTGAGATAGACATGGCGGTCCTCCATATTCTCCTCAAAATTGCATGTGAATATAGTGTTGATGTCTTGCCATGTGATCTTGATGTCGTTCTCAATGAACATATGTGTCTTTGAATAAACGGGAAAGCTCATAGACACCTATTCAACCACATCTCTAGTACTGCTTTCAACTGTGTCCTTTGATCCAACTCTCTTGGAGGCCATGTTACCTGTACTATTGAGAAGCTTCTCAACACCTGCTGTATCTGGAGACAGAGAAGACACTCATGCCAAGCCAATGTCACTTGAAAAACATAAAGAAACTTGAGAATCAATCATGTAGCACACTGGGTGACTATTGGGCAAGATTATGCAGTCGTAGCTACCAGTGAGGCCTGCTGCTGATTGGAACTACGCAGAGCGCAGTCCAGAGAGGTTGACCATAGACTGGAACTGTGCAATGCACAATTCAATTTATCTAGGTTGCTGGCTGGAACTGCGTAGGACTGGTTATTATCTCCCAAAACTGTGCAGAGCAGAAATGAGAGCCAATGTCAGACAACCTCTGTGCAATTCCTGGAGGCAAGGTAGAGCCTTGACTTCTAGGAATGCATAGTGCATGTCGGGAGAAGCAAGATCTGGGATAAGGCAACCCAGATCTGCCAAAGGGAAACTTGAAAATGAGAAGGATTGAATGAGTGTGCAAAGATGGTGTAGATATGAGTGAATAGACATGCATGCAATCCAAGCGAGTGCAAAAACCAATCAAATGGAAAACAACGAAGCTCATGAAGAGAGTTGTCGTAACAACGAATGTCAGTGTAGAAACAAGGTTATGCATGCGACACTAAGGAAATGCAATGCAAAACTTGAAACAACACTTCTGCAAGTTAAAATACATTGAAATGCCAATGGTTGTTCAATAAAACATGGAAAACAACACTCACCCAAGCCAAGAAATCAAAATCGACAGAAAAAGAAGCAAAAGACATGAAAAGCAAAACTTACTCGAAAAAGCTGCGTTGAAGGTTTCTAGATGCCTTGGGAATGTCAAAGCTCCAAGATTGAATGTGAAGAATGAGCTCTGGAGCATTGTTTAAATAGATTTGGAATATTCATGGTTTATGACACACATGCCACAAATCTAGGAAAGAATGACACTTGGCAGGAAGTTTCTAAAATCGATTTTGCATGTAACTCCCAATGCTAAAAATTTATCCCTAAAATCTAGGGATGTTCTTTCTCTTTTTGCTTTTTTGTTTTTCAGGAAAAACTGCCATGCATGCAAGGAAGAATTGCATTGTTCTACAGGGAACCATACAACCTACCAACACATTCGACGGACAACCACTGAAGGGAAACTTTTGCGTTTTTTCTGGGCTAAGTGGCCCCGACTGTCTCACAAGTTCTGCAAAATTTCCCAAAGCAAGGTTGGCTGTCTTCTGGGTCAGCATAGTTTTGAGCCTCAACTCACTGCTGGTTGGTCTGTGTAATTTTCTAGAGCAAGGCTAAGCTACCTTCTCTGTGCAATTTCTGAGTGAAAGGTAGCTGCTGGGCTGTTCTGCACAATTCCTGAGGGCAAGACAGTCTGCCCTCTAGGATTGTGCATTTTCCAAGACAACACAAAGATCAGATGTGAACTAAGTTGTTGGGTTAGCTTGTGGTTAGTTAACAAAACAAGTGAGAGAACACAAGCTGTTAAGTGAAAGATAAAATAAAACGAAACACAAGTACCTGAGTAGTGCAAGATCACTGCTAAGATTTTGAGGAGGAAGGCTCAAAAACAAAGTGAAAGCAAAATTTTGGAGGGTGGTTGTAGGCGCTACAAAAAAATCCTAATTAAATCACTTGCAAAATTTATCATAATCCTCAAGCACTTTCATATATAGATCATTAAGATGGATGTAGGTTGGTTTAATTATTAGTTTTGATATATTAATATATTTTTTATTTTTTTATTAGTTTAAAATGTGGAACATATTCTCATATGTAGTTGTGTAGTACTTGAATTTAAAATGATAATTTAAATTGAATGCCTCTGAATAGGTTATATTAAAGAAGAATACCATGGAAAAAACCATGGGTTGTCAAAACCTCGAGCTCAAAAAAGAAAATTGATTATTTCACTTCAATTTTATTTTAATTATTAACTTCATTTTATTTTATTTTATTTTTACGCAATTTGACTAATTGAAAATGTTTACCGGACAAGACAAGACATGACAAGAAATTACAACATCTCTTCCATACTAAGTAGGTGAGTGTCTCTCAGTGCAATGATGAGAAGTTTATTATGATTTACAATTCTAAACATAAGTCAAGAATGATAAAGTTCTCAAATTCATTAAAACAAACATGATATCATTAATACCTAGTTAAGTATTGTAGAGGTAATGTTCACATGGCAATGCTTTATATTAACAACCATAAGTAAGAGTAAAATATATACCATTTTTATTTTTATTTTTTAAATTTTAATGGTTGTTGTTTTATATTTCAAAATATGGGAAAAAGAGAGAAGATACAAAAGTGTAGAGAGGTCTAGACATTTTTTTTTTTTTTTTTTTTTTTTTTTTTTTTTTTTTTTTTTTTTTTTATGTCATAAAAATAGACAGTTCTAATCCTAAATATTACTATAACTTCGAGTCACCTATATTGATGCACAAATTTCCCAAACAAAAACAAATATTTACACACCATAATTCAAATGAAATTCATGGTGGTGACTTGATATTCCATCATTGTTGTGTTTGGGTCAATCCTCCAATGCTTGGCTGTTGAGCTGGGGCCTAGTTTATCTACTTCAAGGTATCCAAACCTCAATATTCCTAAATTTCTCTCGCAATTTCTCCAAACTTTCTTTTTGCACCTTGGTGGCACTTTTCAATAGCTGAATTTCGTCTTTTGAATGGTTGCATTTTTTTCACCTTGGCAATGTCCCTTCTCATAGCTTCCATGTCCACTGTAATTCTATTAAATTGTTCTTGAATGGCTCTGATGGCAGAGGAATTCTAATTCTATTGCTGAGCTTGACCCATTCTAGTTCCAACAATAATGTGCACAAATAAAAATATTCCTCCACTGAAATCTAAAAATGCAAGAGTATGAGAAAAGTAGAGAAAACATGAGGGATAATAGTTTGAGAATAATAGAGAAACAATGAGGGATAACAAGGGAGGGATGATTACCAAGGCATGCTCTAAAAATAAAGAAAATAAAGACCTGAATAGGGGAATGAGAGATATGGATATAACACTTGGGGGTTGAGGAGAATAGTAAGAGGAGTGACGACAACTAAAAATTCATGAAAGGCCATTGGGGAGGGATTTGCAAATTGAGCCAAGAGTTGACTCTAGTGAGACTAGAAGAGGTGGGGTAGAAATGAAATAATAGCAGAGGCACATGCAAAATAAATGAGAGGCAATGGAGGAAATTCAAGGTGGAAAAGAGAGGCATTGAAGGAGGATTGCAAAGTTTAACGAGAGATAATGAGAAGTAATTGAGCCTCGGTGATAAAAAATGGTCTTTGTTATGATAATCAGTGAGGGGAAGGGTTGTACTTGAAATGCGATTGAGAGTTACATCATTAAGGTGATAGTATCTCGATTTGAGGGAAGCTCCTAGATAGGAGGATTGCTTCCTAATTAGGAAGGAATATTTCTTTATATTTCAAGTTGATCCAAGAGGATCCTCAAAATACTCAAATTTCAAAGTCTGAGATGCTCATAAAACCAGTGCCAAGTTGAAGAGCTCATCGCATTGATTTTGGTACTATATTTAGTTCGAAAATGGCCTCCCTATGAAGGAGAAAACACACTGAAGTTTATTGCAAACATATAAAAAAATGGGCCTTGCAGGCCAAGTGGCAGTCTCCCAGTGTGACATGTGGCAGGTCAAAGTCAACGTAGGTGGTCAAAGTCAATAGAGGTCGGATGTCGGGCTCGACCCTGCGACCTCCCATTTCATAGCACAAAATCTTATCATCAACCTATAGGTCGATCTTTAATACTCTATGGTGAATGTTTATATTTGAAATGAGTTATATTATGCATGGGGGGAAGGGTTGGCAGAACTGCTAGGTTCGACAGTCCACAAAACCCTCCGATTAAGTTAACAACCAATCTAGCGGGAACTCCAATCATAGCAGCAACAAAATGTAACTGTTGGGACTTAATATTATATGCACCGCTACAACATGTTACCGCTAGGAGAAATTCCACAGGTCTATGGTTCTGTTGACCATCAGGTATACAAATATATCCACCAATGAATTTAATATAACCATATGCCTTGTTTCGTATTACAATTGCGCCAAGGGTTATGCCATTAAAAAATTTGGTATATAAATTTGTTATATGGTTTGCGCCAATGCAACCAATTACTATGTTAATACAATCAGTTGCCAAAGCCCACTCGGGAGGCCCACGGGTTTGACCCCGAGACCTCCCGTGGCCTATATAAAAGGATTACCACTGCGCCAAGGCAGTTGGGAGTTGTACAGTGAGGCTGAAGACTATATAATATTTGTGCCTGCAATTGCATTTTTGGGTGTAACTTGGCCATCCTTGGACCTTTTTGAGAACGGATAGTTGTGTTGGAGAGAAGAGGTTGAGGCCATCTTTTCGATAGTAACCAGCAATGCCTGCATGCATAGTCTAGATTGGTGAAATTTTATGTAAAGAGCCTTTTTGAGCATTCCTAATACAACAAACGCCCATTGGAAGTGGACCCGGAGACGTAGTCTAGGAGGAACGAACTCCGTCATCAATGTTTGCTGTGTTTGCACCTTTTATTGCTACTATTCATGCCTATTTTTCAGTTCTCAAGTTTATGTTTTAAGGCACTTAAAAATCAATTTTCTCTCATTCATTCACATAAAAGCAACCTTAGTTAATATTAAGTGAAATTGCGCAAATAGTCAATCCTGTGTTTTCAGATCATATTTTGGTATCAGAGCAATTTTGATCATGTTTAAGCAAGATATTTTCCAATGTGAATGCTGACTAGATCCAGGTCACAACCTGGAGAAGGGAAACTTGAAGAGTTAACTCTAGAGATTGGAAGGAGGAAAGTCTCAAAAAATATGGCAAGTTCAAATGAAGGAGAAGCTTCGAAGACAGAGAGCGAGGAGCAGGTTCAACAGATGTTACTTAATATGCAAAGGATGATAGAAAAACTTTATGAAGACAAGAAGACAAGAGATGAAACTTCACCTTCTAAAAGCACGATAGTAAAAAAGGGCAAGGAAAAATCTGATGGTAATGAACCTCCTTCTCCTCCATCCTCATCTTCTTCTTCTTCCTCATTCTCTTATCATTCCAATTCAGATTCAAAATCACAAAATAAACCAAATAAATCTCCTTTTTTGAAGCTTGATGTTAAGTTTGAATTGCCAATATACGATGGTGAAATGAATCCTGAAAATTTAGTTAAATGGATAAAGCAACTTGAGGTGTATTTTAGAGTTCAAAATATTGTTGATGAATCTGCAAAAATTTAGTTAGCTACACTTAGAATTGGGGGGAACACATTTGATTTGGTGGGAAATTAAAACTCAATCAAATTTGAAGCATAAAGGTAAAATTATCTCTTCATGGTCTAAGTTTGTTAAATCTCTTAGAAATCATTTCTATCCTTTAGGACATATGCAACATTATGTAATAGATTAGTAGAATTTAAGGAAAGGTAAAGGATAAAGTGTGCAAGAGTTTACACAGGAATTCAGGAAAAGGGCATTAACACTTGATGTTCCATTGCAAACATAGGAAACTTTGTTAAAGTATATTGGAAGTTTACATTCTTATTTGCGACATACATTGCTTATGTTTAATCCAACTGACTTTGATGAAGTGTGTGTACAAGTCATTCATATTGAATCACGTGGCATACCTTTTCAGTTGAACTTTTCAAAGAAACCATTCAAGCATTCAGAAAACAAAGACTCCAAATACAACAAAGGGAAGAGAAAATCAAAGGGGAAGAAATAAGAAACAACTAAGAAATAAAGAGAAAGGCATACTTGTACTCATTGTTAGAGAGTTTGACATGATGATTCCAAGTGTTGGAAGCTTCATCTAGAACTTAAGCCAAAGAAGTTCCTTAAGAAGAAGGGTGAGATGAAGGCTAATGATGCAGTCCAATAGGATTTGGGATCCGACTCCAGCGATGAAAAGAAGATAACCGCTATGGGTCTGACAGGTAATCCTTCTGAATCTAGCTCTAGTTCTACTTGTTCTGCATCTTCTTCAAAATCTAATGATGTGATTGATGAAAATAAGAGAGTTGAATTGTTTCACATAAGGATTATTTCCAAGCACACTAAGATAGATACATTATTCGATAGTGGATCATAGAAAAATCTAATATATGAGAAACTAGTAAGGAAATTGGGACTGGAAATTAAAAATCATCCAAAACCATACCCTTTAGGATGGTTGAAAGAAAACACTTAGATGCAAGTCACACAATAGTGTCATTTAAGTTTTGTAATTACAACTAATTTTGTTGATGAAGTTGAACTAGAGGTGATTCCTTTGGATATATGTGGAGTTGTGTTGGGTAGTCCTTATCTTTATGATCGAGATGTCATATTTCATAGAAAGGAGAATAAGTATCATCTCTTTAAAGTTGGAATTGAATATGTTATCAGGGCACACTGAATTAAGACAAGATTGTATTTAATAAATGTTAGTCAAATGAAAAGACTCATAAGTTCAAGTAAAAAGTACGTTCTCATGTTTGTTAAAGAACAACCTAAAGATAAGTATGATGCTTTCGAAGGGTGTGATTCTTAGTTTAAGGACAAATTGGTTGAAATAGTATGTTCTTATAAAGAATTGTTTAAAGAACAAAAAATTCTACCTCTAAAACAAGAAATACAACATGAGATTCAATTACAATCTGATGCCCCTCTTCCAAATATTAGCAGGTATCGTATGTTTGTCATAGAAAATGAAGAAATTAAGAAACAACTTTAGGAATTGGTTGATAAAGGCTTCATTCGACCTAGTTCTTCTCCATGTGGATCATCAATCATATTAGTCCCTAAGAAAAATGAAACTTGGAGAATGTGTGTTGATTTTAGAGCCTTAAATAAAATTACCATTAAGAACAGGTATCCTCTTCTGAGAATAGATGATTTGATTGATCAGTTAAAGAATGTTGTTTACTTTAAAAAATTGGATTTAAGAAGTGGTTATCATCATATTCGTATTGCAGAGAATGATATATGGAAAACTGCATTTAAGACTAGACATGGGCTTTATGAATGGTTGGTTATGTTGTTTGGTTTATGCAATGATCCAAAAACTTTTATGAGAGTGATAAATGATGTTTTTCATCCTTTTCTTGATAATTTTGTCATAGTGTATCTGGATGATATTCTTATTTTCAGTTGAAGTTCGGAAGAACATGTAAAGCATGTTAAACAAATTTTTTATGTGTTGCAAAGAGAGAAACTGTATCTTAAACTTTCTAAGTGTGAATTTGGGAAAAATTCCTTAGTTTATCTTGGTTACATAGTTGGAAGAGGTCATCTTAAAATAGATCCAACTAAAATTGATGTAATCATTAAGTGGCCAAGAACTCAAAATGTGACGGAAGTTAGAAGTTTCTTGGGTGCAGTTCAGTACTAGAGGAAATTTATTTATCATTTCTCTTTTATTGCATCACCAGTTCATGCTTTAACAAGTTCTAAAGTCTCCTTCCAGTGGGGAGGAAAACAACAAAAAACATTTGATACTTTAAAGCAGAAAATTGTGACAACTCCAATCTTAGCATTACCAGATCTTCAACAACTATTTGAAATAGAAACTGATGCTAGTGGGTATGCGATGGGTGCAGTTTTATTGAAAAAAGGAAAGCCTATTTGTTTTTATTCAAAAACATTTTCTAAATCATTTTTTAACTATACAACATATGATAAAGAATTGTATGCATTAGTGGAAAGTGTTAAAAAATGGAAACATTATTTAATGGGCAAAGAAACAATGATTCTTACAGATCATCAGCCACGTCAATATCTTCAATCTCAAACTAAGTTGAAACAGTCTCGACATTATAGATGGATGCAGTTTTTGTAGAAATTTCACTTAGTAATCAAATATAAGAAAGTTATCACCAATAAAGTAGTTGATATGTTATCAAGAACTTCTTTGAATGCTTCAATTATTCTGCAAAATAGTTCTTTAGCACATGAAAGATACATTGAACAATATATTGAAAATAATGACTCCAAATATGTTTATGAATGACTAACTCATCGTGCTCAGGTGGAAGAAGTGAATTATCTTGTTCATGACAGGTTATTATACCATCTTGGCAAGTTGTGCATACCGCAGGGTGAAAGAGTGCATGTGATTAGAGAAGCACATTATTCTCGTGTTTCAGGGCATTTTGGTGTAGGTAAGATAGTGACACAGTTGCAAAGGTATTGTTATTGGCTTCGAATGAATGAAACTGTTGCTAAGTACATCAAAGGTTGTGTAATGTGTTCAACAAGCAAACAAAACAAAAGAAATTTAGGTTTGTATATGCCTCTTCCAGTTCCTTCTAGACCATGGGACAATATATCTATGGATTTTGTAGGACTTCCTATGTCTAGAAAAGGGGAGGGAAAATTTTAGGGGCTAATATTCATAGGTGATCTAATTTTCCATGCTTTTCAAAAAAAAGGATTCGCCAATTTCCATTTTTGTCTAAAATTATTTGCCCAATTTTATAGTATACCATTATTTTACCTTAAAAATCATCAAAATATTATATCGACTAATATAAAATCATTGGAAATATAAACATTTCTACAAAAATATCAACAAAAAATTTACAATTTTCATATTAGGGACTAGTAAGATTCGCAAATGTTTCTAAAATTTAAGATAAACTTCCATCCTTTAAATTTTCCCTGGAAAAGGGCATGACTATTTGTATGTTGTGGTTGATAGATTTAGCAAAATGTGTATTCTTGTTTCATGTAGAAAGCAAGTTACTATTGAACAGAATGCACAATTATTATTTCAAAATGTATGGGTTCACTTTGGGTTTCCTACTTCTACCATTTCAAATCGGGACTCTCGTTTCATGGGAGAGTTTTGGTCCACTTTGTGGGGACTCATGGACACTAATTTGAAGAAGAGCACAACTTTTCATCCACAAAACGATGGGAAAATGGATGTGGTAAACATAACAGTGGTACATCTTCTCAGAGGCTATTTCAGAAAACATCCCAAGTTGTGGGATGAATCATTACACTATGTACAACATGCTTACAACAGGGCCTTACATTTTTCTATAGGTAGATCTCGTTTTGAGACATGTTTTGGGTACATGCCAAAATCACCAATGGACTTCATGTTTGGTGAAGAAGCTAAGGAGGATGGACATGGAGATTCTGACAAAGAAATAAAGTTCATTCAAAGAATCCAAAAGATTCATGAAGCAGTGAAGGATCAATTGGAGAAAATTCAAGCCAAATACAAAATACGCGATGACAAGCATCGATTGGATCATCACTTCCAGGTTGGTGATCAAGTATGGCTACACATCAACATAGAAAGGATGAAAGGTGAAGGTAAAAATTTAAAACCTACCAAGTATGGTTTATTTAAGATTGTTGAAAAGATTGGGCACAATGCATTCCGGTTAAATTTGCCTCCATATATGCACATATCTTTCGTTGTAAATGTTAAAAATTTGAAGTTGTATGAACTGTCCATGATCATGAATCGAAAGGAAAATGTTCAAATTCCTATTGTAGATGTTTTTTCTCCTTAATGTATGACTGAGTTACAGGAAAATACCATCTTGGACAAGAAGGTCCACACTTCCAGGCGAGGAGATGTTGAGTATCTTCAAGTGGGACTCAAAGCCATGAATCCAAGCAAATCAAGGTGGATGAAGATTGGAAGGGTGAGGGAGTTGTACCGTCACCTCGTGTCTATTTAAAACCAAAATTTTGGTGGTCCAAAAGATTCTAGTGGAGAGGAATGATCTAGGAGGATCCTCAAAATGATCAAAGTTCAAAAGTATTAGATGCTCACAAAACTAGTGCCAAGTGAAAGAAATCGTCGCGTTGATTATGACAATAGATTCAGTTTCGAAAATGGCCTCCATATGAAGGAGAAAACTCACTTTCAAGTTTATGGAAAAAAGGTAAAAAAAATAGGCCTTGCAGGCCAAGTGGGAGTCTCCCAGTGTGACACATGGTGGGTCAAAGTCAACAGAGTTCGGATAGCAGGTCGAGCTCGAACCTGCGACCTCCCATTCCATAGCCCAAAACCTTACCATTGGCCCACAGGTTGATCTTTAATACTCTATGGATAATGTTTATATTTCAAATGAGTTATATTATGGATGGGGGGAAGGGTTGGCAGAATCAAAAGGCTCAATGGTCTGCCAACCCCTCCGATTAAGTTAACCACCAATCTAGTGGAAACTCCAAACATAGCAACAAAAAACCATAACCGCCGGGACTTAACCTCATATGCATCGCTATCACATGTCACCGCCAGGATAAATGCCATGGGTCTATGGTTTTGTTGGCCGTCGGGTATATAAATATATCCACCAACGACTTTAACATAACCATATGCCATGTTTTGTATTACAATTGTGCCAAGGGTTATGGCATTAAAAACTTTGGTATATAAATTTGTTATATGGTCTACGCCAATGCAATCAATTACTATGTTAATACAATCTATTGCCAAAGCCCGTCCGAGAGGCCTGCGAGTTTGACCCTAAGACCTCCTGTGGCCTATATAAAAGGATTACCACCATGGCAAGGCAGAGGGGATTTGTAAAGTGCAGCTGAAGACTATGTTGTTGGAAATAACACTGAGAGGGGGGGGGGGTGAATCAGTATTATTAAGTCAAATATTCCTTTTTCAAAATCAAATGATATACGCTACTTCAGTTAATTAAACCTGCGTATATACACAACTATGCAGAAGGAAACCCGCGTATACCAAGCAAACTTTTAATTTACTTTATTTTTCTGATGATGATTGTTAATCTCTGTTTCAGAATCAAATAACTAGTAACCAGAACAGTAAAACAGAGCAGAAAGACAATCACACACAAGAACACAAGATATAAGGTGGAAAACCAATGTGGGTGAAAACCACCTGCTGCAATTCATCTCTATCTTCTTTTAAATTAGAAACTTATTTTACAATGTACTGGTGTAGTCCTTTACCAGTACGCAGGCTGCAACCTGCAGAGAGCTACAACCCTTTCTCGTTCTCTAGCTTCTTCTGGAAGGGAGCTATAACCCCCTTTAGCTCTTGCACTAGCCAAGATACTAGTACGTAGGTGCTGGCCTACAAAAGGCTGCAACCTTCTCCTTCTTCGAGGGACCACGTTTAATAAATTTTCAGACTGGATCCATGAACCAATCAATCATCAAGAATTTCTCCATCAATCAATCTCCTTTTCACCAATAGATCTGAATCAAGTAGATACTTCTCTGACAGCTGTACCCAAAACAAAGTACCAGAAACTACACACCAAAATCTGAACCCAGAACAACAGCAATAAACAGAAGCAGCTAGATCACAACTCAAAATATATACGCTATTTCAATAACCTGCAATATGCGTGCATACGCCTCTGTGTTTGGAACAACTTGCGTATACGCTGTTTTCATTCACTGAACCAGCGTGTATACGCGCCTTCGCTTCATTGAACCTGCGTACAGATCTATAAAGGATAATTCGCACTTTCAGATATTCAAACACTAATTAACCCAGATTATTAGTGTTATAGATCAAGCAAGCGCCACATATAACAGATCATATAAAGATACTATCATTCAAGCTTAAAGATTATGACCCATCAATAGAACTTATCCTTCTCTTTGCGCTAAGGTTCCTCCTTTATTCAGATCCAGATCTGCACCATAACCCAATTACCAGTATTCCAGATCTACCACTTTATCAGATATTCGATAATAATTCAGATGATCCTTTGCCACATGATCTCCTTCCTCTTTTATAGACTTGCCTTTCACAATACCATGGTCCAAAAACATAACAATTCAATACCATGAATCCAATACATGGGATCAACACTTATGACGAGATACCATGGTCCAAAACCATAGGTTCAAATACCAAGGACTAAATACCACGGACCAAAAATAAGTTCTCCCACATATACGCGCTTTTCCTTGCATGAAAGTGCGTGTATATGCATACGCACCTTGGGCAAGTCCAACCCATGTGTATACGCGTCTTCGTCTAGATGAACCTGCGTATATGTCTTTTTCTTCTTTCTGAGTGCCTGAACTGAGATCTGTCACCAAGGTGAGTTTCCATCAAGGACAACACCAGTGCCATATCAAACTTATGCCATAATGCCAACAATCTCCCCCTTTGGACTTGATGGCAACACCAAGATCCTCAAGATCATTCTCCCCCTTTGTCATCAAGGGCAAAGGGTTGTGCTCCCCCTGAGTACATGCTGAAATCTCTACTCTGCTTTGCTGGCCATGCTCCCCCTAATGTAGGAAAAATCTGCAAAAGATGTTCTTCAAGAAGAACCATGACATATACATCATAAAAAACCTTCCTATCATCAAAAGACTCAATACATAAATCCATCACCCATACACATGGGGATCATCCACCCAACCAAGTGGGGATACATCAGAAAATTACATATTACAACCAAGTACATTACGTCTTCATCCCATGCATAGTGGGGAAACCAAAATAGGCCATTACATGACCTTGACAGCATAACAGAGATACATGACATAGAGACGAAATATGTAGAGCAAGACTTATGAAAGTCACAAATAACTGATAGCAACAACATTTGTCAATCACCACTCAGATCAGCAACCAAGATTTCCTTCTGTTCTCCCCCTGTCTCTGTTCCACCAGAGACCAATAACAGCTGTGAAATAGAACCAAAAGCTTCTAAGATAACGCGAACAATGCATCATTAGAAGTTTATCTGCTCCCCCTGAACCTGTGTCAGATGGTCTCTTTCAGATCCATATCAGACAATTTTCAACCAGAGCCTGTCCCTTCTGATATCCATCAAACCTCCATATACGCGACTTTCTCTACACAAACCGGCGTATGTACGTAGATCCTCTTCTGGA
Organism: Pinus taeda; assembly: GCA_000404065.3. NCBI lineage: Eukaryota > Viridiplantae > Streptophyta > Pinopsida > Pinales > Pinaceae > Pinus > Pinus taeda. The sequence continues at coordinate 102,196 of APFE031425879.1, read as the reverse complement.
AACTCGTGTACACCCATTTTTCTCTAAAATAGATAAGTTTAACAGCAAGATGATGCATCAACTACTCCCAGCTTCTGTCTGAGATGTTCAAAAGTTTCCCTGGATAGTGGTTTGGTGAGAATATCAGCAACTTGTTCCTTAGAAGGAACATACTCCAATTTAACCTTTTGTTCCATCACTTGTTGCCGGAGAAAGTGATACTTGATCGGTATGTGCTTGGTCTTTGAATGCATGACTGGGTTCTTTGAAATGCTAATTGCACTTGTATTATCACATAAGATGGAGATAGGTGGTGTACAAGTGATATGAAAATCCTGCAAGGTTTGCATCATCCAAAGAAGTTGAGTGCAGCAAGATGCAACTGCCACATATTCCGCTTCAGTTGCATATAAGGCAATTGAACTCTGTTTCTTGCTAAACCAAGATACTAATCTGGAACCCATAAAGAATGCACCATCACTTGTGCTCTTTCTGTCATCCACGCTTCCAGCCCAATCTGCATCTGTATAAGCATGAAGAGTGAGATTTGTATCTCTAGGATACCA
>APFE031425879.1:59508-98688 GCA_000404065.3 Pinus taeda | reverse complement strand
AAGGAAATAGTTAGCCACACTTTCATCATTATGCATTCTGAGATTTTCATACTGAATTCTGAGGGTTTGAAGTTTTTCTCGTTTTACCTGATCATCTCCTTCATAGCTCAGAACAATCTTGTCCCATATTTCTTTTCCGGATTTATACTGCATAACCTTGAAAAATTCTGATTGAGATAAACATCCTAATAGAGTATTGACTGCCTTTGCATTTGTTTCATATTTCTTCTTCTCGGCTGGATCTGTAGGAGTTGCTGATGGAAAAGTATTCCCTGTATCTATGATATCCCAAACTTCTGTACCAAGAGTTTGAAGATAGGTAGTAATTCTTACCTTCCAATATACGAAGTTTTTCCCATAAAAAATCGGTGGCCTGATTGATGCTTCCCTCTCATAGTTGCTCATGATGAAAGATCTTCCTTTAAGAGATCAAGCTTCTTCTGAAAGACCTGCTCTGATACCAATTGTTGGAAATAATACTGAGAGGGGGGGGGTGAATCAGTATTATTAAGTCAAATATTCCTTTTTCAAAATCAAATGATATACGCTACTTCAGTTAATTAAACCCGCGTATATACGCAACTATGCAGAAGGAAACCCGCGTATACCAAGCAAACTTTTAATTTACTTTATTTTTTTGATGATGATTGTTAATCTGTGTTTCAGAATCAAATATCCAGTAACCAGAAAAGTAAAACAGAGCAGAAAGACAATCACACACAAGAACACAATATATAAGGTGGAAACCCAATGTGGGTGAAAACCACCTGCTGCAATTTGTCTCTATCTTCTTTTAAATTAGAAACTTCTTTTACAATGTACAGGTGCAGTCCTTTACCAGTACGCAGGCTGCAACCTACAGAGAGCTACAACACTTTCTCGTTCTCCAGCTTCTTCTGGAAGGGAGATACAACCCCCTTTAGCTCTTGCACTAGCCAAGATACTAGTACGTAGGTGCTGGCCTACAGAAGGCTACAACCTTCTCTTTCTTCCAGGGACCACGTTTCATAAATTTTCAGATTGGATCCATGAACATCAATCAATCATCAAGAATTTCTCCATCAATCAATCTCCTTTTCACCAATAGATCTGAATCAAGTAGATACTTCTCTGACAGCTGTACCCAAAACAAAGTACCAGAAACTACACACCAAAATCTGAACCCAGAACAACAGCAATAAACAGAAGCAGCTAGATCACAACTCAAAATATATATGCTATTTCAATAACCTGCAATATGCGTGCATACACCTCTGTGTTTGGAACAACTTGCGTATATGCTGTTTTCATTCACTGAACCAGCGTGTATACGCGCCTTCGCTTCATTGAACCTGCGTACAGATCTATAAAGGATAATTCGCACTTTCAGATATTCAAACACTAATTAACCCAGATTATCAGTGTTATAGATCAAGCAAGCGCCACATATAACATATCATACAAAGATACTATTATTCAAGCTTAAAGATTATGACCCATCAATAGAACTTATCCTTCTCTTTGCGCTAAGGTTCCTCCTTTATTCAGATCCAGATCTGCACCATAACCCAATTACCAGTATTCCAGATCTACCACTTTATCAAATATTCGATAATAATTCAGATGATCCTTTGCCACATGATCTCCTTCCTCTTTTATAGACTTGCCTTTCACAATACCATGGTCCAAAACCATAACAATTCAATACCATGAATCCAATACATGGGATCAACACTTATGACGAGATACCATGGTCCAAAACCATAGGTTCAAATACCAAGGACTAAATACCACGAACCAAAAATAAGTTCTCCCACATATACGCGCTTTTCCTTGCATGAAAGTGCGTGTATACGCATACGTGCCTTGGGCAAGTCCAACCCGCGTGTATACGCGTCTTCGTCTAGATGAACCTGCGTATATGTCTTTTTCTTCTTTCTGAGTGCCTGAACTGAGATCTGTCACCAAGGTGAGTTGCCATCAAGGAAAACACCAGTGCCATATCAAACTTATGCCATAATGCCAACATATGTAATATTTGTGCCTGCAAATTCCTTTTTGGGCATAACTTGGCCATCCTTGGGCCTTTTTGAGAACGAAGAGTTGCATTGGAGAGCAGAGGCGGAGGCCTTCATTCTAATAGTAACCAGTAGTGCCCACATGCACAGTCCAGATTGGTGAAATTTTTATGTAAAGAACCTATTTAAGCATTCCTAATACAACAGACGACCCGAGATGTAGTCTAGGAGGGACGAACTCCGTCACCAATGTTTGTAGTGTTTCCATGTTTTATCGCTACTGCTCATGCTTATTTTTCAGTTGTCAAGTTTATGTTTTAAGGCACTTAAAAATCAATTTTCTCTCATTCATTCACATAAAAGCAACCTTAGTTAATATTCAGTGAAATTGTGCAAATAGTCAGTCCTGTGTTTTCAGATCAGAAGTTGACTGCATGTTTTTGCTTATGATATAGGGACCTCTTAGATAATTTCATTCATATTTAACTCCCCTTAAGACCTAGAGCATGCATTGTTAACCAGTTGTTCCACTCTGTTATTGTTTTCTCTGAGAACGTGGAAGAACTTAACTCTATCTATATTCTTGAGAGTAGATATGATGTGTTTCATGGTTTGATAGAAGTATACCTTGTTTCAAATCCTTCTTTTGAAGTCGCTATTCAATTAATATTGTTGAGTCACCTATAATGATCACTAAATTGATGTGGTTATCTCTTATAAGTCTTATTCCCATAGAAGGGTTAGCACCTCCACTTTGTTATTTGTTTCATTACCAAGCTCCCATTCCAAAGTTGCTTCTTATTTTCCTTTTGAGGCCTAGAAGGACCCCACCCCATGACTACCAGCCCCAAAAGTCATACCATTTTTTAAGCATAAGAAATGAGAGCTATGTATAAGAAATGAAATTTTTTAAATAAATAATTGTAGTCATCCTCTTTTTATATTAGTCTCTTTCTTGGACACTTTATGTTCATTTTCTATTATGGTAGACATTGATTAATAAAGATTAAATTTTATCATTCTTGTATATAGTTTACAAATTGCACTTCCACTATTCCAATTGTATGCATATGAAATCTTATCTTTGTGATATATGCTTGGGAAAAATCTAAGAGATCCACTTACCAATATGTTCTTTTTACAATCTCCATTTTATCCATTATATTTTATACATGGCACAAAAGCTAAAGATGACTTTAATGGTTAGTCTAGTCAAAATTTGAATTCTTGGGTCTTGGTGAATCTACACCATATTTTCTCTATAATTTCCATGTTGTCTAATTGCTTGTGGCTTGTTCCCACCTCATATTGTTACAACCATGGTATTGGAGGCACAATGCAATGTGAGTTCAACATTAAAATGCATTTGAATGCGATCTAAGTGAGCTTCAGTTATGTGATCACTATAAATGCGAAAAACTTTTTCAATCACATCAAATCTCAAATTTCATGACAATTTAATGAATGGAAATTTCAATTCCAAGCACCACAATTGGATTCCAATTGAGAGTTCTCATATCTCTTGAGAATTATTTACTCTTGTGCTATAAAACTTGCCAGAACCAAAAAGGGCATGTAACTGCCCTTAAATTGGTGCTTCAATGTATCATATAAATACACAAAAATATCTTTTCTTATATGTCTTATATATAATCTTGTCAATGACCCAAAAATTGGGAAATAACAATAAGTCTAGAGTAATCTCTCGCTCAAAAGCATAAATACTCAAGAAGATTTTCATAAAAGAATTCCCCCTATATTCAATTTTTTAGACACTAGCTTCAAAGAAACAATGATTTCATCTATGTTTTCTTCAATAACTACTTTCGCCTCCTCAACATTTTGTCCTTCATTTTACAATCTACCTACATCAATTGGGCTATTCACATGCATATGATCATCTCCTAGATGGTGTTAACCATCTTCCCATGATTTTCAAACTTGTGAAACAAAATGTAAAGAATACTACTCTTCATTCTCCACTCTACCTTCCTCAAATTCAATCATTTTTGATCCATAATTACATATTATCTAGTCTCTCCTTTTCCTTTTCTTTGAAACCCCCTTCTAAGTTATGATCATATAGATATACTGTCTAACTTTCCACTTCATTTAGCTCCTTGAGAGTATATTTAAATTTCTTTAAGGTCCATTTAGTGACCACGTTTACCCTTTTTAGTGCTATTGCAAAATGAAAACTTGCAATGTCCTTATAATTTACATCAAACCCTACCCATTCTTCCTTTACTTCTTCAAAAAATATTTTTCATTTAGTTATGCAAGGTTGAGTTTGAAGGGACTTGCTAGCTTTACATCTTGTTTATTCAAAAGTTAAATGATTGGACAATGGATAAAATCATTTCCACTTCAACCTAAGATCTAATCTTGTCAACATCCACCAAAATGTTTTCTAGCAATCTATTAAGCCTTTTGGATACCTCTGCTTGACCCACTTTACTATTCTCTAGGTAGGCACTCTCTTCCTCAATCTGCTATAAGTTTCCACATATACTAAGCCCTATATATGAAGAAATCAAATAGTTTATCCAACATTATAGTGTACCCCCAAATCTCATATCTTCTTAGTGTAAAGTTTAACTCACCTCCTATTATAATATGTTATTGGATTAAAACTCCCCAAGAGAAAAATTCCTCCAAAAAGATATTGTTATCCTCATAATGCCCATAACAATTTATCACCAATATTATTTATCCTAATTATTGTAGCAAGAAATCTACACAGATTCTTGATACTTAAAAAAAAAAATTAGTGAGTGTGTAATTATTTTCCATCATGTCAATAAACTCCCTTAACACTTTCTTACGTCTAAAGCTATAAATTTCCAATCTTTTATCAATATTTCAAATAGATTATCACATTACTTCCTTCACCCATGGTTTCTTGCAACAATTTGAGTAGTTCAACCAATTTAACTAGGGAAAACATTCTGGAGGGATTAACCAACACTTTGACATTTAAAGATAAAACGACATTGGTCAACCCTAGAGGGGTTTTGTCTTACTTGAAGGACCCTTGTTATGGATTATTGTTTCCCTTGTTAAATCTCTCTCAAATCCCTCTCTCATGCACAGTGGATGAAATACTTTTTGTTTAGGTTATTTGTGTGGAATCTTTGTTACTATGTCAAAATCCATACTCCCCACAATGTCTTCTTTAATATTCGCTTTGTCCTCTTTCCTATGCCTTTTTAGGCTAACTACAACAATACTCTTGTGATTTCTTTTTTAGGTCTCTCACAAGTTGAATTCTTCTTAGAAACCCTTTCTCCTTTGTTGACTACAAAAATGTCTATGCTTTCTTTTCCTAAGGTTTTGTAGACTTTATTAAATTCCTTTCAACAACCTCATAAATGGTAGCCTCCCCTCCACCACCCTCATAAATGGTAGCCTCCCCTCCACCACCCATAGGGATCCATTAAGGTATTAATTATTTTTACTACATTTTCAATTTGATTTTGATAGATTTTCACGTGGATCACAATCTAGGGAATGACATGCTAAGGTATTATTTGAATGGAAGTAGCTATTTTCACTTCCAATTTCTAATTTCATCCTTGCTATTGGGTACATAGATTACATAAGAAAATTCCAATACTTTTTTTAGTATCTAATTTTATAATTACTTTTAAACTTGTTACCAATATTTTTAATAAGTTCTGGTATTTGTTACACTACTAAATTTATTTGCAACAATTTTGTGGGAGAATTGAATGCGCTCTTTACATTGTTCATACTATTTGATTTCAACATAGGTCGTGTATATGGGCCTATTTGATGCACAATTAATTCATGGCATTTTGTGGTTATTATCAAGCTATTTATAATTATTAATTAAGTAATAAAATATTTATTTTGTTGTAATAAGAAATGAAAATGTTATGTTTTTTAATAATCTCATTATATGATAAAATTTGATATATGATATAATAATAGTTTAGTGCAATGATGGGTACAATTCAATAATGTAAATAACAATTATTGTGACTATGAACTTATTACCATATTAATTTATTTGTTTTTATGTTTAGAGTCTTACACAACCTTCTATGAAGTTAAATTTTAAAATATGTTATTAACATTGATATCACCTTGATATTGTTGACATCTGTTAACATCAAGTGAGAGAGGAAACTAATGACTTAATTAAATACGGAGACTACAATTATTATACCACAATTCCTTAACATTACCATTTTATTGCATACCTTTGCATCATTATGAGCAATTGCTAGTAATTTTGTACATCCACAACGTTGCATTAGAACTTAGTCTTGAACTATGTGAAAAAAATCCCCATGATGTTTAATTTTACTCTTCTTCCTTTATAGATTAACGTGACTTTTACAAAGTTTTTTTGTGTCGTTTAAAAAAAATATTTTTGGGGAACAATCTCAATTGCACAGGTAAGTAAAAAAGAGAAAATATCTTTAATTATAATATTTGTTTCTAATCATGGTTGTTGTGCACATGCAACCTAGTGAGAAAAATAAGTTATTAAGCATGTCAAGGAACTAAGCAAGCTATTCTAAAACCATTCAGGAGAAATATAAATATTTGGATCTATTCAAAACTCACATGATTATGCCAAACAAGGATATGCTAGTGACTATTCAAAATTTGTCAATAAATGTTTTGGGGAGTGAGTATACTAGTATACTCTTTATAAATAATGATTTAATTTTGACACAAAAGAAAACAAGATAGGTTAAAATAAAAAAGCCTTGGCTAATCAAAATAGTGAATTTTAGTAGGTTGGTATTTTATTGAACATTTGTAAGAGGATTGAATATGTTTCTCTCTATTTTTTTTTCACATGAAGATAAAGGGAACATCGTTTTATTATAATAGAAGTTTTCAATTTCAAATCATATTCCTTACCAGTGATACCAGGACAAGATGCTCTATAAAATGAACAAACATATAAATTGTTTAACTTTCTTTAGCGACATATAGCATATGCATCACAATTCTTAGAGAAGAGAGTCTTAGATGGGGGCAAGGGTTGCCCTTATCTCCATTGGTGCAGAATGTCTAGATCTACATTTTTAGTTGGAATTACTCTTCACAAATAATGGCCCTTAAGGGGAAGTGAGTGAGAAGAGAAGTATATATTTACTAGAATTTCTATTTTGGGTTTGTTGGCAATGTTAAATGCTTTATGGTATTATATATAGGTACACCATGTGTGATATATGTCTAGTATATGATTGAATTTTTCTTTCTCATGTGAAAGATTATAATTTCTCATACAAGTGAATTAGTGCATAGATGAATGATATTCTCAACATGCAATTATGAACAAGATAGTAATATCTGACTGTATTTACATGATTGCATAGCATAGTTTATTCACATGAACTTTATTCAACACTAAGATGGAAATGAAGAAAATGAGTGAATACTTTTTTACACAAATAGTCTAAGGAGGCAAGGAATAAAAGAAAAGTCCTTACTCAAGTGCAAATGGTTTCCCTCAACTGAATAATCAATGGCCTTGCATAATACAATTTCAATGCTCAACCAAAACTTGAATTTCGCAAGTTCCCACCATAAACACTCTTTTCACATTCGATTATACTGAGATTTATGACTATATAACATTGCTTTTGGGTTAAATAGGGTTTAAAGCCATTTTCTTTCTTTTAGTGGGATGTAATGATCTAATATTGGAATTTTCTTTTCTTGATTTCAATATATAAAACATTGGTAAATGTTAGCCATGGCAAACAACATAAACAAAAGTAACAGTAATAATCATAAAATCCAACAAAATCACATGCACCATTGACAGTGGAAGAAATTAAAGCAATTTGCTAGTAGTAGATTTAATATCAATAACAATAAAATAAAATATAGTACTAGCTACAAGTAACAACCCCTGAAAGTTCAAATTTCTCACCACATAAACTTTGAAAGTTTTATGAAAATGTTTGAGAACCATGTCATGCCAAATCCAAAGTAGTATGGTCACTGCTCTAGGCCCAAATAGTTTCTTCTAGATGATTTGTAATTGTACATTTCATCAAAAACCCCTAGTCTTATGCCTCAGAGCCTTTTATAGCCAATTTGCATACTAGAAAATCCAAGAAAATAGGAATTACAATCCTTACATTTGTCACTTATGAGTGAGTTTTACTAAACGCTAAATTTAGATGGATTTACAAGGATCTCATTAGAAAAGAGGGAAACTGATGTGACCATGCCTAACAACCACCACTAATGTGAGCAACTATGCTAAAAATATAACACAAAATATGTCCCCAGATAATTATTAGTACCTAAAAAGTGATCATATTTTAAAGCTACAATTAAATTTAAAAATCATCTTGATTTATCCCTAGCTCATGTACCACAAATGAGGTTTCAAAATTAATTTCTTCACCCCTAGGCATGAAAATAGCAATTCGTCTAAGCTATAAACATTTAATAATACACATTTGAGGTATACTCAAATGACTAACATGAGCAATGCCAACAATTATCTATATAAAAGTATGATGATATTTTGATATTTTTATTGTCATCACAGGAAAACCAATAAGAAAACATAACCCCATCACTTGAACCTAGAATTAATTTTGAGTTTATTACTTCCATTATTGAAATTCCAATTTCATTGATGGATGCTTTGGTTAGTGTAGGAGATGCCAATGCATCGAAACCAATCATGAAGATTTTGCAATTGGTTGTTCAAGTCATGAATGCTAGTAAAAATAAAGGGAAGTCAAGGACCCTCACTTGAACTTGCATATCATCTCAAGCCATTGTTAAGTTCATTATAATACCCCATATTAGTCTAATTCTAACAATAAATCCCTTAGAAACACCCTAAAATAATTTGGAAATATGTGAAAACTTTCTTTTATGGACTCATGTGCACTTGTTTGTGGACTCCCACATGACACTAAACAATTGTACCCTTCACTATACAATGCAACTTGTCATAGTGTAGGAATTGAACAATCAAATGAAAAGAAAGGGATTTTCTTCACTTTCTTGTTGTTAAGCCTTATATTATTTTCATAACTACCACCATGTGTTGTACATTGTGCATGGCTCAATGGGGGTGACAATCTACCTTGTTTTTTGGGGTTGTGGGGGAGAGGGAGGGGGTTGGGAAGGCTACCCTTATTGAGGGGTTCAAAGGGGGTGAAAGTCCCCTTGCGTAAGGGTTCAAGAGAAACATCCTTGAAAAAAAAGGGCAATTTTTTTCATCCATTGTTGGTAGTTTTGGTCACAAGGTTTTCAATTTTAACAATTTTGTGTCACATGGTGGTTTAGCCCATGTCTTTGTAGTTTTTGTTAAGGAAATATGGTTGTATTATAATCTAGGGTAATTTTATTGGTGATTTATGGATGTCATTGGATATATATATGTTGTATTGTAATATTGTAAGAAATATATTGAAAAATCTTTTTGATTTTCTTAGTTTGGGTTTCCAGGGTAAAATCTCTATGTTAATGTGTGTCTTTCCCATTGCATATTTTCTATTTTATTAAGAATAAGTTTGCATAAATTAACTATATAGGGTTAAAAAGTACTTTGAGTATCATAAAACTTTTGGCTTCAAGGGGACACTTTTGTGTTTAAGGGTTTTTTCTCTAGCATGTGGTAGACCCTATTACATTGAGAGATCTGTGGAATCAATTATTATGGTGAAAGGAAATGGTGAGTAGTTCAAATATAAAGATTGAGAAATGCAATGGGAAAAGTTTTGAGTTGTGGAAGCTCAAAATGGAAGATCTGTTAGTGGACAAAGATGAATGGATCAACATGGATTTGAGTATTGTGACAACAAGGATGTCAATGACAGATTGAACCAATATGGATTGAAAGGAAAAGAGTACAACATGTTTATGTCTCTTAGATTCAATATTATTTAATGTTTCAGGAGAAGCTATGGAGGAGGCATTATGGAAAAAGTTAGGAAATTTCTATTAGTGTCAATCCCAGGTGAAAGAATTTTCTTATGGAAAAATTTGTAAAACCCGAGGATGAAGGATGGAAACTTGGTTATAGATAATTTAATGCATTAAATGCTATGGTAAGTTAGTTGTTATATATTTTTATTAAGATTTTAGATGAAGATAAGTGTATCGACTTGTTGCATTCTTTACCAAACTAATGGGATAGTTTTATTATTATCATAGGAGGTAATTCAACTACTTTAATTTTCAATGATAAGGTCTCATCCTTGTTATTAGAGGAAATGAGATACAAAAACATGGAAAGTCAGAACACATATGCATTGTTTGTAAGAGGTTGCTCCTAAAATAAAAATAAAAGTCCTCAAGTGGGAGATCTAATTTTAGAGGAAGATCTAAATCTACAAGAAAATTTGTAAGGGTATGTTGGAGATGTGGAAAAGAAGGGCATTACAAGAAAGTTTGTAAATCCAAAATTTCTAAGAAAAGGAAGGAATCTGATGTTTCTCCTTCTATAAAAGTAAAAAACTCCTTAGATGAAGGAGGGGATGAGTATTTGGCTTCTTGGAGTGCACATGTAGATCATGATCCATGGTTGGTCAAATCAAGCACATCCTTTCATGTGATACCTCATAGGGAGAGGTTTTGCAAGCATGAAATATATGACTGTGGTGATGTTTCTTAGGAGATGACTTGACAACTAGAATTAAGGGAGAAGGAAAATTCAATTTGAAGCTCATGGGTGGAAGGATTAGAACACTCACTAGTGTTATGCACATCCCAGAATTGGTTAGAAATTTGATTTTTGTAAGCAAGATGAATGATGTACGAGTAAAAATAGTGTTTGAAAAGGATACCCACAAGATGGTTCGAGGATAAATGGTATTGCTAATAGGAATTCAAATTAGAAATCTATATAAGATATTGGGAAACACTATTAGTGATGGGTGAAATAGTTTTGTTGTTCTTGAGAGTGGAAAATAAGAAATATAAACTCTATACCCTCTGGAAATAGGGATATTAATGATTTGTTAATATGTTATGATATTGATTTGGACTACACAATCTATTTAATTGTCAACCAGGGCTAGTAAGACTGTGAGGCCCTCAATGCTATATGCATAGAAGGAAAGTACTCACATGACTTATTACAATGACCAAAAGTAAATGCATAGGGATTTGAGGTTTCATGAGAGGATCCACCTATTAAGAAAACTCAATTACGTGGCACTACAATCACCTAGATTTTCTATGGGTGAGCTCAGTTTCACTCTGTGAATTGGGTATTTATTCACTACTTAATTTTGTAGTAAGTATCCTTTCAACTCTTGCACATAAGGCAGACCAAAAAATCCATTGAACTACAATTAAAGGAAACTATACAACCGAAAAAGAAACTTCACACGTGTTGGAAATGAAAACTCACACTATTCAAGATCAAAACTACACACACTTGCAATGGAAACTTAATAGAAACTATAATTCAAAATAATGATATTAACCTAATTGCAAATAAACAATAAATAATTGTGGGCACTAGGCCATGCCCTCAGTGGTCCTCTGTTCAAGGCTCTTCCTATGCCTTTATAATTTCTAAATGCTCAACACAGGCACACTAGCAAGCCACAAAATACATACCAAAGCACAATGCAGAGATCATGAACTTCGACAGTTCCATAAAAAGAAGTCTTAATATATTATGTAGGAAACATATCATATACCATTGTCGTTCTACACATAGAGTGCTTACATATATATACAAGATTCATAAGATCTAAAATTAAACACACATAAGAGTTTGGCTCGTTGAGCGAACTGATCCACAATAAAAATAGAAATTTGTTAATGTCAAGTGTTTATCAGTTCTAGTCATCATCTAAACCAATTCTGCTATTCTTGACCTCAAATGGATATATGTTGCTCGACATCCCTGTAGATCCCTGGAACCAACCATATGAAATGGATCAAATTGTTTCCACAGACCTATAAGTTTCCAAGAACTAGAATCTTGATTGGAACTATGTAAAGGCCTTGGTTATAATTATTTGAAATGCTTGTCATGGGTCATAATATCATAGGTATTCCATCCATCTTATAACAACAAAACTTTAAAATTGTAACCAATCATAGTTATGGTATTTTCATGTGATCAGGTGGTTGAAATAACAAACCAAAATCTTTGGAAGTATATAAATGACTTGACTCTGTCCACATTATCTTGCAATTTTGCTTCATGTAGTTGTATACCACGTCCACCTAGCATGCATGCTTGATAATGAATGGATTATAAGCTTAATCAAGGTGTAAATATCCTCTCACCACAAAAATAACATAAATGTTGTCTTGTTGATACATGGTTGTAGCGTATGAGACCAAAACCCATTCTATAGACAAGGCATCTCAAATTTTGATCAATTAGTCAAACATTTATTCACAAACCATTATTTATATATGAAAACTATGATGTAAGCTATAATTCATACACCTCTATTCAACCAAGCAACCTTAAATACTCCTTTAACAATCCTTTGATCATTTAATTCAAGCAAAAGAGACAAAGAACTAAAGAAAATAAACACACACACATATGGGGAGATCATGGGTCCTCTTATGGCAGTATTTTTATCTTTCGTTGTTGATGATGGATGGAGTAACTATCAAAAATGTTGGAAGGACTAAATGAATTATGCAATTCTCTTTCGAAAATCGCCATTACTATTTTTCTTACTAAAATAATCATTTTTTCTTATATGTTTTACCATCTTTTTCCCTTGATCGTCTCTAATGTTGTCATTTATCATTGCAAGTATCTCTCTCTCTCTCTCTCTCTCTATAAGAGAGAGAGAGATGCCTATAGTAATAAATTACAAGATTAGAGATGATTAAGGGAAAAATATGATAAAATAAATAAGCAAAAATGATTATTTTAGTAAGAAAAATACTACCATATGGAAGACCCATCATCTCCCCCGAAGCTATCTAGTTTCATGTCATGATGCAGCCTTACTCTGTCTCAGGTAATCCTGCATGAACATCAACCCATTTATAGGCAAGGTGACTAAACTCTCTTGTGTTAGAGTATCCTAGAGTTTTGTCCATGACTGTCCAATTTTAATTCTCTTCCTCCTCACCCCATTGTGTAGGGGACTTGTAAAAATGGTAGGTTCACATCAAATAAAGGGGTAATGGAACTGAATTTGTATCCATATCAATCCATGCTTAAGTAATGAATATGTGTAGAATGATGCTCGGTTAAGAGCTAGACTGAAGTATGGGTATCCCATAGGGTGTCTTTCCTAAAGAAATGTTGGAAATCCTTCCCATATGTCTTGAGCCACCATAAGAGCTTCTAAGGAGTAGGTCTATGCCAGCTCATGATACTTAGTATGGACATAGAATTGATTGTGCTGAAAGATTCTAGAATCATAAGGATCCTCTCTTAACTGTGTCAAATTATTAGTCAATGGGTAATCTTATCATTAATCGAGATTCTAATTCCATCTATCTGTAAATATATGAGGCTCTTTTCCACTTGATCAAATTTTCTATGTAGGACATTAATTGCCAGAGTTGGACATCCCCAACAAAAGGATTGAGGTTTCAATGAGAATTGTTTGGAAAAATGAAGTTGAATAAATAAAGTTCACATAATAGATATAATATAAGGCATATGAATTATGGTAAATTTTTATTAAAGTTTATGGACAATTTATCTCATGAGGTTGGTCATTCCAGATCTAGTTCAATCGAAAATATGCCTGTAGGTTATGTAGGAAAATAGGATAAACTTTAGAGGGGACTTGACAAACAAATTTTTATGTGCCTATTTCACAAGTTGTCTCTTTCAATTTTTTTTTTCATTTTGATATAGATGTTTCCACTTAGTAATTTGGCTTTTCCATTTCTCTTCTTGACTAGCATATACCAAAAACCAACATTTTTTTAGCTTCTTAATCACTTCCATGTGACTTTCTTTATTAATAATCCCCAAACCAAATAAATCGTCTTTTGTTTACCACTCTGGCATATTGGGCTTGAGATGAAGGAATGCATAAGTGTTAGTCAAAATGTCATTTGGGATGACATTGATGACTTTGGGCTTCCTTAGTATAACCTTCAACAAAGGTTTTGGATTTAGTTTCAGAGTCCTCTTCTTATTCTATGGCTTGGAGTAGAGTTCCTAAATTATTTAAGTTAGGCTTCTATTTCCTTAGTTTGGCCTTAAGATTCTCAGTTTTTTGAATTAACTTTTGTTCTGCTTAAGAAAATTTCGATAGCTAGGATTGTAGAATCGGAAGGGTTTAGGGCTCACGACCTTACCTTTTTTATGCTTTCCTTTCTCCATTTATCACTACTATCTCTAGTTTCAAAGACTGATTGTGCTTCCTCCATAGGGCTTTCAACATGGTTTGCTATTTCAATCCTCTTTGTTCCCAGAATCATGAGGTTCTTCAATGAAAGTTTCAGAATGTGTCTCATTGGATGCTACTATTTATCTTTATGAGCTATAAGTCCCATAGCTACGGGCTAGACCCCCGTCCTTCTGAGATTGCAAAGAGAATCTAGTAGGATAATGATGCTTAATAGTTGAAGGAATCCTAAGACTTAGTTGTCCTTTCTAAATCAAAACCCTTTCTCTTAGTTTCCTCCTAATGCCACGGATGAAACCTCCCAAGGAATCTCCAGTATGTGTAACTCTGCTACTATCAACATCTTTATCAACCCTTGGTGATATAACCCATGTTTAGGGTATTTCTTCTTTCTTCAGACTAGATTATACATTTTTATCAATATTTTCAAAAGGAAATTATGGCATTTGAGTGGTTCTTGTCTTGTAAGATGCATTAGAATTATGTTATGGTAATGATAAACTAGACTAAACCTCCCTTCACGTGTCACAATTTTTTGAATGACATAGATGACATATTGCAATAAGGGAAGGAAATATTTACTACAAATGCATTTCCTCGTGTTTAGAAGTGGCGATGGCACCTACAGGAAAGGGGATCAACATTCCCCATCAATCTTGAAGTTCTTCGACTAATTTTCCTTGGATTGGGAGAGACTTGTCACTAATGTGATACTTTCTTCATTAACCATGATGGTAATATATATAATGAGGGCTTACACCCCATTTAAGGGTTGGGAAAATTTTGATGCGATGGACGCATCATGCCCCTGAAACTGGCTGAGAAACTCATCCCACCCTACTTCCACAAAAATGCTCCACACTTGATTGCTTATTTTGGACAATGTAAACATTCTCAAGTTTTGTGTAGTTCACAAAGCATCCCATGGATCTTCCCTTTTGTAAACTTGATTATTGAACCCTCATACCAATGCCTCTGTAACTAGCTCTGAGAAATGATGAAAAATGTGGTATTCGATTTGTGCAAATGAACTAATTCTCATATTTCTTGGGCTACGAAATTAGGGGTTTTCTTGCTACAAAATAATGCAAATTAACAGATCCCATTTCTACACATGATGTATGCTAGCACCCTAATTAGAGATAAGTGAGGTCTTTGTTATAGTGTTGAGTTGGATAATGATGGATCACTCTTGACAGTTCAAGTGGTTTGAAAATTTGACATCCCTCCTTTTCACATATGTACTCATTTTTCTATAGTTTACATATGATATATGTCTATACGATATGCAATGGGAAAAGGGTGTGAGTTAGAAAATGGTCATGAGGGCATGAATTGTATTTTTAGAGTGAAGGTATAGGTTAGGAAAAGGGATTTTATTATATAATTAAACCTTAAGGTAATAAAGAGGGTGAGGCCTTCATGCTTTTTTAGAATTAGAGATATAATGATATGAAAATAAAGGCTTCTAGCAAGACTCTTAGATCAATGTAAATGAAGGGATTCAAGATCTAGGGGCAAAAACTTTTAGATGGGTTAAGTGATGTAATAAATGTCTAGGTACATGTATAATTTGATAAGTAAATTTAAACTCTTTGATTAAGCAAAAAACAAAATATTGAGAAAGAAAAAACCCGGTGGTTGGAAAAATCACAATGATGCCAATGTTGCTTGGTTATTATGTTGGCGTTCTCTAAATGTAATCCCATAGCCTACCCTGGAAAAACAATCTTCACATTTTTAGGTGATTTTGTGAAATATAGGAATGGATATCCAAACACACACACACACACACACACACACACACACACACACACACACACACACACACACACACACACACACACACATATACATTCTTCTTTTCTTCCCTTTATTTATTTATTTGTCTCTCTTTCTCTTTTTTTTTAAGACTCTACTAGCTAGTCTACTAGTTTTTCAACAAAATTCTATCCTGATGCACCTTTGAAAATGATTTCATAGTAGGTAGGGTTTCGTTTCCTAGTAGTGTGGCCAAAAACTGTTTTCCAATACTATTAGGTGTTGGAGGTGCCTAAGACCCAGTTTTCACCACCATTGTTTTTTTGTTTAAATAAGATTGGAAAATCAAAAAGTCATAAGAGAGGATGGAATAGTAGGTCATTAGATTGCTTCATTAGTTCCGCGATAAATTCCTCCCTACATTTAATCTTCTGGTATATATTTAATCTATGGCTATTGTCCATCAATTGTGTCTATGTGTCATCTATAATGTGAAGGTTTAGGAATCCATTTTCAAATAAAATTTCAATCTCATATGGTCCCAACCAGCGGGTATGAGACTTTCCTTTAAAGTCTTTATGTCTTGAATCAAACAAGAGGGCCCAATATCCTTCTTTGAACTGCTTTTTTTTAATAAAATTATCATGTCATTTAGCTCATTACTGTAGAATAATAGTTGTTTATTGAATGACCTCTTGACCTATTTTATCAAGCTTGTTAAGTTGGTCTAATCGATGCCTTTAAGCCACAGAGAGGTCCATTCCATTCTATATGGATGTCCTTAATGTCTTAATTTTAAGTTCATTCAAGAGTAAAACCTGTTTTCCATATTCCAACTCGTAAGGCGTGAAGCCGGTGGCATTCGTAGAGGTAAATATATAGGCAAATGGAGCTTCTAGAAGTTTTTTTGGCCTAATATTTATGATGGTGTTGTACTTCCTTTATCAAGATAGCTTCCAAAACTTTGTTGGTGACCTCCACTTTTCCATTTTCCTAAGGGTGGTATGGAGTGGACATCTGATGTATAATATTAAATTTCTCAATGCTATATTAGACCAATTTAAAAGTAAATTGAGTCCCTTGATCGATGAAAATCTCTGGTATGCCAAGTCGGATAAATATTTCTTTATATAAGAATTCAACCACTGCCTGATATGTTGCCTACGGTAGAGATTTATCTTCAACTCACTTGTTTACGTAGTTAGTACATACTAGAATTAGTTAGTTAGTACATGCCTTTTTCCTCGATGGTGGGTTGATAGGACCCTACAAAGTCAAGAGCCCTTTTCTCAAAAGGATCAATCATATCTTGGGACTGAAGTGGAATTTTTTCAATTTGTGTTGGCATTTCCATTGTCCGAGACTTATAACAACTTCAAACATGCGTTTTAACATTATTGAAATTTGTTGGCCAATAATAACCATGTTGTATAACCTTATTGCAGTCCTTTTATCTACAAATTGGTCTGCATAAGGCTCATCATGACATTCTTTCAAGATGTCGTTTTCCATAACACTTCGTTGTATTATACGATTAGGCCCAATTCATAACAAGTACCCTTGAATCCTAGAGTACATAGCATTGTTATTATCAATATTTTGTTGATCTTTGGGAAACAAGTGATGTGGGAGTTTACCTACAGCCAAATAATTAGCAATATCTCCAAACTAAGGCATATTAATAGATAGGGAAAACAAATTCTCATCAGGGAAAAAATTATTCTATAGGATTGACTTGTCAGTACGTTGAAGTCAAGATAAGAAACTAACAACAGTGTTCTCCTTTCCTATTTTATCAATGATGGTAATATAAAATTCTTAAAAGAGGAGAAGCCATTTGGTAACTTTGTAATGAACTAGGTTTGTATACGCAATGATAATCTTTAGAATACTTTGAAGACAAATATATCCATTGTAGCACAAGTGGTTGTGTATTGAATATTATAGAAAATAATTGATGTGATGATTACAATGAGGGTGAGGGCCTACTTATATACAATAGGAAGATACTCTTCACCGACAGTCATGTCCTTAGGGACATACCTCTTCATTAACCAATTACTAGTTAATTAATCATTATTTATTATTACTAATGTTGACATTATTTGTATTATTATATATATATATATATATTTTATTCATAACATTGACTTCCTCTTCAAAAAGTTTTGTCCTTAAATCTTACGGATGAAACAACTTGTTCTCTTTTTTTGTTTTGAATGTCTTTTTGTCTTGGAACTATCATCTTCATTGATACAAGATGATATGATCCTTTGAGTGATAAATAAAATCGTCAGATTGATAATGGATCTGACCATCCTAGATTAATATTTTGTGGAATCTTTTGATCATTGTAAATTTGTAGTGAATTCTTCTCATAAGACCGGATTATGCAAACTTCATTATTCTTTGGAACATTATTTTTTTGCTTCCATTCTGAATGATTCAAATATGTAGACTGACTTAGTTGTCTTCTCTTATGGTTCAAATGTCGATAAGGAGTTTTTCTTGTTGGATTTTCCCTTATCATGTGTGGTAATTTCCTCATTTACTTCAAGTACTGTTGTTTTTTAGTGTTGGAAATATTAAGAGGGGGGTGAATCAATATTCCTTAGGAATTATCACTTTTTAAATCTTTTAGAGAAATAGTTAATCTTCAATTATTCTTAATGTTTATGCAGTAAAAAAATAAACAATAAAACATAGTAGGCACAAGAATTTTAGGTGGAAAAACCCCCTCCGGGTCAAAAACCACCGAAGACTTTTCTAATAAATTCTTTAATCTCCAAACCTAACTAAAATGAAAGTTAAAACTTCCTAGATTTCTAGAAAAGAATTCTTCTCTAGCTCCCACTGGAAGGACACACCAATGCCCTGGTTATATTAGTGGTCAGCTAAAAGGATGCCTCAACACCCAAGTGAGACACAACTGACCCTAGAACCACCCTAACACCCTATAAAGACAAAAATTAAATACAAAGGTGTAGAATCCCATTCCAGGGACAATGATCCATGTTAAAATGATATTATAATGATTTGCTTCGACTGATCAATAACACTAATACCTAAACCCTTGTCCCGACAAACCAAAAACCTTCCCAAAATAAATTTTCCTGCTTCAACTCGAGGCAATGACCCAAACTCTTTATACATGTGGGCTCCCTTGCAAGGAATAATGACCCAATTATAATGATATATAATATTTGACAAATGACACGAACTCTTGGATAAAACTTTTACAAGACAATAGATATATATGTGTATACTTTTGAATTGCTTCTGCTTTTGGTCACTTGCTTGCTCATCCTTTCATTGCTTGATCTCTTATTCAATTTTCACAATTGTGTTGCTTGTGTCTAGCATCATTATTTGCTATCACTATTATGGCATCAATGTTTGAACTATGTTGAAAATCTGCTTGCTTTAGGTGAACTGTTGTTGCTTCAGACCTTCACTACTCTATTGTATACTATATGAATATGTTACTGAATGATACTACTATTGCTTTCCATGAATTGCAGTTTATTTTAACCTTGTTGCCACAATTTTTTCAAGTCTTCCACCTGCAAAACCCAAATGTGCCCATACCAATCCCAAAAGAGTATCCATGAGAACCCTTGACTTGACCCAGTGTGATTTGATCCAATAGAGCTATACCCGCAATATATATTTTTAACTAAATCTAATCTTATACGGATCTTATGAACCCAAGAGAAAATATTAAATTAACAATCTTGAATAGTTCATTTAAATAAATACACAAAATTACAAAACTAACCTGAAATGTGCACTCTTCCACTTGTAATAAAAGACATACAGTGAGTTTAAAAACCAAGAACAAATAGAACACGACTTACCTTGACTTGGATATTTTCTTGATAAAAATCTTTAGATTTGATCTCCTTTACCAAACCTTTCACGTTGCGTTATGTGGTCCACCTCCACCAGAGATCCGAAGTAAAATACTTGCTATAGGTCTATATGACAAGGCTAAAAGGTATAACAAAGCTTGAATTTTTTGTGTGTGCCAATACTCTATATATACTTCCACATAACCTTCAATTTTCTTTAATAGGTAGACATGCAATAAATCAAATCATCAAACCCAAATAGAACCAAATGATCGTCACTCTCTTCTAATTGTTACCACACGGATTTGCAATTAAGATTCAAATCTTCGATTAGGACTATGAATACTTCACAATAGTATGCCTAAATAAACCCTTGTTGGTCTTGAAAAAACTTGAATAATGATGAAGCACCTTGTCCAAACTATTATCAAACAAAATTCTGACCAAAACCTAGCCCTATGATTCCTGCGTTGACTTACACAGGCTGGCCGAAACAATTCAGAGAGTATATCGTTAAAAGATAATCATTTTCTTTCAATACTTGTGAGGGATATTAGGTCTATATTTATAGACATAAGTTTAACTTTATACTAACTTCAACAAGTTGAACGTTGGAGGTTAGGAGGGCTTTATGTGGTAGACATTAGTTAGGAATTAAGGAGTTTAAAAATTTATCTTAAATGTGCCATGTAATTCAAAGGTCTCATATTTTAATAACTTAGTGATTCTTAATAAATACTAAATAATTTAAAAAACAACTTTAATAAAACTCTTAATACTTATTGCTTAAATGATAATAAATGTCCTTAAGTTAATTAATTACTACCCCTTATTAATGTTTATATAGAAAAAATTTCAATTCCATTAAAACTTTGAAATCAATGATTGACTTAGTGCATATGGTCCTACCCGAGTGTAAAGCCAATGATTGGTTTACTATCTTTGGATTGAATAAATACTTGTATGAGGTGATATTACAGTGAGAATCCTTGTCATATATTGATAATCATTGGGGAATAAGGTGATGTCTCAACCCCTAGGGTTTTAGCCCACTAATGGGGTTTTCTGACTTCAAACGCAAATAACTCTTAAATCATGAAGAACTGGGAGGCGTACCATATATCAACGGAAACATCTCGATGAGTAGAATCCATAGAGAATATCTTCGATGTAAAATAATGAGTTTTCAAGTCAAAAAGCCCATGCAAGATCAGGGTAACCCCTGGTGTTGCTTGGGTTGACATCAAAGGCCACCACTGATAAAAAAGTCTCCCCCTTTGGCATTGATGGCAACACAAGTACTCCCCCTGCGATAATGACACCTCTTCCTACTCCCTTCTCTCCCCCTTTGTCATCAATGGAAAAGGGTAACTCCTCCTGACAAATATCCATCCTGCGGACCTCTACACACCTCCACTCCCCCTTTCTACTCGAGTAGATAAGAGAAAGAGTCTAATGAAAACTTGGGAGAATCCCAAGCTTTTGGCAAAGATACTCAAATGCTTCATGGGGTAATGGTTTGGTGAATATGTTAGTAATTTGTTCCTTTGTGCCAACATATTCAAGCTTGATGTTCTTTTCAGCGACCTCCTCTCTAACGAAATGATATTTAATTGGAATGTTCTTCATTTTGAATGCATCACAGGATTCTTGGAGATACTGATGGTGTTGGCATTATCGCAAAAGATGGGAATAGGCTCATCAAACTTGACTTGAAGATCTTGCAAAGTTTGCTTCATTCAGAAAACTTGAGTACAACAAGCTGCTACTACGACATATTCTACTTTTGCTGTGGATAACGAGATTGAAGATTGCTTTTTACTTAACCATGAAACAAGACAACCACCTAGATAGAATGTTGCTCCACTGGTACTATTATGATCATCAACACTTCCGGCCCAATATGAATCTATATAAGCTTGCATAACCAGATCATTTCCTTTGGGATACCATAGACCATATTTTGTTGTGCCCTTAAGATACCGAAGAATTATTTTGAAAACGATAATATGAGATTCTTTTAGTGCTTCTTGGAATCTTTCTACTTTTCCAACTACCTGCATCACATCAGGACGAGCGACTGTCACATATAGGAGACTACCAATCATGGATCTATACAACCTTTGGTCCACATCCTTTGATGAATATTCTAAGCTTGACTTGCAACCTGTTATCATGGGGGTAAGGGTTGGCTTGCAATCTTCCATCTGGAATTTTTTGAGCATTTCCTTGATGTACTTGGTTTTATATATGAATATTCCTTTATCTTGCTGAGAAATTTGAAGCCCCAAAAAGTATGTCAACTCGCCAAGCATAGACATTTCAAACTCACTTTGCATTTTTGTGGCAAAGTATTTACTTAATCTATCATCATTTCTTCCAAAGATTATATCATCCACATATACTTGGATAATCGTTAGGTTATCTTGATCCACTTTCACATAGAGATTGCTTTTAGTGCTTCCTTTCTTGAATTCTTGTTGATGTAGATACCTATCAAGATGAGCATACCAAGCCCTAAGAGCTTGCTTGAGACCATATAGTGCCTTATTTAATCTGAAAACATAGTTTTCTTTGTCAGTGAGCAGAAAACCTTCGATTTGTTCAATGTAAACTTCTTCTTCCAATTCACCATTTAGAAAGGTTGACTTAACATCCATTTGGTAGACCTGGATTTTTCTCAAGCATGCATAAGTGAGAAACATCCTGATATATTCCATTCTGGAAATGGGAGCAAATGTTTATTCAAAATCGATTCCTTCAACTTGTGCATATCCTTTGCAGACTAATCTTGCTTTATTCCTAGTAAGCTGTCTATCCTCATTCAAATTTTTTTTTTGAAGACCCATTTAGTTCCAATAAAATTTTTATTGTTTGGTCATGGAACGAATTCCCAAGTGTCGTTTTTGTTGACACCTAATCATCAGGATTGGGTGAATATAGTGTAAATAAATAATAAGTAATATGAACAGTCATCGGGAGATGAAGTGAATAGTATCTCCATCATGTATATAATAAAGACCAACCTGAAGCAATAAAATATACGAATCAATTTTACTTTGAAGAGTTACTTCCTGGCCTGAAATGGTATCAGAGTCAGCTCCCAAATGTAGTTGTAAATCCCTTATTCCTACTTTTCTCTCTGTCCACTGCCCCTGTGCGCTTTGTCTGCCATAAGTGATTCTGAGCCATTCTGCGCTCTATCTGCATAATTGTTTTGCACCCACTGCATAATTATATTACTGCATAATTGTTTTGCACCCACTACATAATTGTATTGTTGCATAAATATTCTGAGAAGACTGAAGGCCATCTTTGCTATGTGTCAGCATGGAGTGCTGAACCGATACTCATTCCACGCTGCTGGAGATATGCTCATTCAGTGCTACTGCATTAAGAGCATCACTGAATTATTGCATGAATGGTGTGTTTGCTGCATTGGGAGCATGGTATAATTGCTCTGCGTGAAGCATTATCTCTGTTAAAGCACACCTGCATTGAGGGTATCAAAGCACCATAGTTCGTTCGTGCGTGGAAGGAGAAACAATTGTGGCTTCAAGGTCTAGAGAATCAAAGCGATTTATGGTGATTTTTTTAGTCTTTTCAGTGATTACTATGAAATGAGTACTGAGTTTTTCGAATTTGGACGCTGCCTTTTGTTTAATGTTGTCCCATATTTACTGAACGCTATGGTATCTTGATCTTTCAAGTCCTGCGCTCAAATTTAAGTCGGACCGCATCTAGCAACAATTTACATGCCGTTGCTGTGAATTATTTCCTCTACCATTACAGACAGACACACGAACCTGTATCACTAACCTCTCTACATGATTCTCTCTGTGATGGACATGGAGACCAGAGAGAGATAGTGCTCGAGATCGATTCCCTCGGTGGAGATGAAGAATGGCAGATAAATGTCAATTTGGGCGTCAGGGGAATAAGAACTTATGGTAATGCGAATATCTCTTTTATGGGCCCGCATACAACTAAAGAGTAGTAATATGTGCACATTGCTAATAATCCATCAAATTTAAATATTTAACGCCAACCATATTACATTGAATGTTGGGTTATCTTTAAGCGCTGCTCCTGGTATCAAAGTGCTATCCAATTGAATTTGCTATTCTGTCATATCAGAATTTTATTTTTCCCATTAGGAGTAAAATTTTGCAGCAGAAGTTTTTGTTACAGAATGCATTCAATCATATCCATTGTGGGAATAGTTTTCACCGGCAAGGAGAACTATCCTAAGTGGTCCCTGATGATAAAACACACCCTCATTTTCAATGAGTTGTGGAAAGGAGTGTGCATCAGAGACAGAGACAAAGATGTAGAATAGCCTACCTCAGACAAAGAGCTCGTCATTTTGGAAAACAAGAACATCAAAGCTTATGCATTAATCGCATAATCTGTAAATGAAGAGGTGAGTCGCCATATTTCGCCATTTTCAACTGCTTTTGAAGACTTACAAAAGCTGAAAGAACTCTATGACTCACATTCTGCACTTGAAGTTGTTCAACACATGATTAAACTCTTCACTGTTGAACTGAAAAATAATGATCCTCTTGCTCTTGCATCTGAAGTAACGTCTATAATGAATGATATCAAATCCACTAAGGTTGAACTGGATATTCCTCTTATCGCTTTTCTCAAGGCACTTTATCCTACTGACTCCAATTTTCTTGAGTCATTGCAAGCAAATGGAAATCTCAAAGATATCACCTTTGACTCTCTTGTGAAAAAGTTTGCTGAAAGAGAGAAAGCTTTTGGAAAGAAGACAACCCCTGAATCTTCTGAAGAGGCTGTGTGCCTTGCTCATAAAGAAAAGCATCCTGCTCAAGATTCTGCGAGAGGAAGAGGTGGTCGAAGAGGAAGATGAAGATATTTCAGAGGCAGGGGGGGTAGACACTCTCAAGGAGAAAAGGCAGATTTTCACTTCATAAGCTGCAAAAGAAATGGATCACATGATGCCTCTACATGCAAGTTACCATGGGACAAAATTGAGCAGCAAAGAAACCAACATAAAGGTAAAACTGATTATATAGACAATGGTAAAGCACCTGAATTCACTCACTATGTTGTGGCACAATGTAATATTGGAGTAAATGAAGATTTATTTAATGCTTCACTTGCTTCTTGGAAAAATGATTGGTTGCTTGATTCAGGAGCAACCAACCACATGAATCATAGAAAATATTTTTTTGAAGAATTTACTGACAATGTTGATGGAGCAGTATACTTTATAGACCGATCAAAAATCAAGCCATTAGGGCTTGGCACAATCATGCTTCAATTACCTGGTCTTCCAAACTTTCTTCTGCATCACGTTCTCTATCTCCCACAACTGAAGAGAAGCTTGTTGTCCTTGGTCCACATCCGCCAACAAGGTCATTCCATTCATATGTTTGATGGCAAGCTTGAGGTGAGAAAAGCATTTGACCACTCACTTATCATGAGGGGAATAGAAGAAGAAAGGCTTCTCAAGCTGCAAGGAACCTCTGCCCGTGCGCAACATTTCTCATACAATTCTCATTATGAAGAAGGTACACTTCCTTCAAGTTTATTATGGCATGCTAGATTTGGACATTTGAACTATGACAGCCTCCACTTGTTGAAGAAAAATGGTGTTGTTGGTTTGCCTACAATTCCTAGGAAACTTAAGCAATGTGATGCTTGCATTCTAGGAAAGCATAGCAAACAGTCTTTTCATGATTCACATTCAAGAGCACATAGAAAACTTGAACTCATTCATTCAGATTTATGTGGTCCAATGCCTATTTCTTCTGCAAATGGAAATAAATATATGATGACATTTATTGATGACTACACCAGAATGTGTTGGCTTTATTTATTGAAGAACAAATCTGATGCTTTTCAAACAGTCAAGAACTTTCATAAATGGATTGAAAATGATGCACAATCTCATATTAGGTCTATTCACACTGATAATGGAAAAAATACACATAAAATGAATTTGAAAACTATCTTCGCCAACATGGGATCAAACATCAAAAAACTATGCCTTATAATCCCCAACAGAATGGTGTAGCTGAAAGAATGAATAGGACAATCTTAAATATGGTATGATCCATGCTCTTCTTCAAAAATGCAAAGATAATGTTTTGGGCTGATGTTGTTCTATGTGCTGCATATATAAAGAATAGATGTCCATCTAATGCTATTAGAAACAAGACTCCATATGAAATGTGGTATGGACATGTTCCTTCGGTAAAGCATCTCAGGGTCTTTGTTTCCACATGTTATGCCTTGATACCAAAGGTACATAGAAACAAACTTGGTGCTAGAAGTCGTAAATGTATCTTCCTGGGGTATTCAAACACCTCCAAAGCATATCGTCTCTATGATGAAGTAAATAAAAAGTTTGTTGTATCTATAGATGTAATTTTTCTTGAATCATCCAAAACTCACAATGTTGTTGCGCGACAACTTGATCGCTTGGATAGATTTGTAAAAGCAAAATATTTTCAAGAATTTGATAATCAAATTTCCACATCTTGAAAGGGGGATTCCCTGCATGAAACTCCAACAATGGACGCTGCTTAAAGTGATGTGATTGATAGAATTGGGATACTCAACCTTGATTCAACTCAATCAGTGGAGCAACATGGACCATCTGAGAAAGGTCCCCCAAAGTGGCTGACAAAGACACTTGAAAGTGTTCATCCTGATGAGGTTGGAAAGGCAGGAACTAGAAATTCAAACTGACAAAATGGAGGTGATGTAGATGACTCTAATTCACCTAACGATATGGATGTTTGTTATGATTGTGAATTGAACTTGTCCACAGATTTTGAACCAACTTCCTTCAAATAAGTTGCTTCTCATGATGAATGGAAAGAAGCGATGCAAAAGGAGTATGATGCCCTCATAAAGAATGGCACTTGGAAGCTGGTTGATCCTCCATTAGGAACCAAACCAATTGGCTGCAAGTGGGTCTACAAGAACAAGTATAAAATTGATGGCTCACTTGACAAGCACAAAGTTAGGCTTGCGGCAACATGCTTTGCATAGAAGGAAGGGGTCAATTATGAGGAGACTTTTGCCCCCACAGCAAAATGGGCTACCATCCAGACACTCTTTGACCTAGCAGCTTAGAACGGTTGGAAGGTCCATCAAATGGATGTAAAAAATGCCTTCTTGAATGGAGATCTAAAAGAGAATGTTTTTATGTCTCAGCCTAAAGGATTTGCTGTGAAAGGACATGAACATAAAGTATGCAAACTTGTGAAGTGCTTGTATGGCCTGAAACAAGCACCATGATCCTAGTATGAAAAACTAACTGAGCATCTTCTGAAACTCAATTTCAAACATTATGATCTTGATGATGCAACTTTGTTTGTCAAGAAAGTTGGCAAAACAATTGCATATCTTGTGGTGTATGTAGATGATCTTTTGATGATAGGGAACAATGAAAGCTACATTGCATCCATAAAGAAGGAATTGGGAAAAGTTTTGAAATGACTGATTTGGGCTATGTTCATTACTATCTTGGTATTGAAGTAACCCAACATCCGAAGTCCATATTTATTTCTCAAAAGAAGTACATTGGAGATCTGTTGAATAGGTTTGGCATGAAAGAATGCAATCCTCTTACTACTCCAATGGAACAAAAATTAAAGCTCACATCTATTGAAGGAAAATAATTTGAGGATGCAACAAAGTATAGACAGCTTGTAGGAAGTCTCAACTACCTAACTACTACTAGACCAGACATTTCTTTTTTTGTTGGAATCCTCTCCAAGTTTATGCAAAAGCCTTGTGAGGGATATTGGTCTGCTGAAAAAAGAGTTCTAAGGTACTTGAAGGGAACTCAAGACTTTGGAATCAAGTATACACAGGTGGACGACTTCAGCTTGATTGGATACTTTGATTCAGACTTCAAGATAAAGAAACTGGGGTATCTACTTTAGGATATGCTACGAGTCTTGGATATGGGGCTGTCTCCTAGAGATCACACAAACAATTAGTTCCAGTAGATTCCACAACAGAAGCAGAATACATGGTAGCAGTGGAAGCAACAAAAGAAATTGTGTGGCTCAGGAAAATTATTCAAGATTTGCAGGTAAAACAAGTACAATCAACTCCACTCATGATTGACAATACCTTTGCAATAAAGTTGGCTAAGAACCCAAAGTTCCATGATTGAATGAAGCACATCAGTACTAAATATCATCTGATTCGACATCATAATCCATCTCCGCCATTGTTCCACTAATGAGAAAATTGTAGACATCTTCACCAAAGCGCTTGGAAGAGAAAAGCTTGAATGATTCAGAATGATGCTTGGACTCACCAACATCCCTTCAGATTAGGGGGGGAATGTTGACACCTAATCATCAGGATTGGGTGAATATAATGTAAATAAATAATAAGTACTATGAACAAATCTCTAAGTAAGTGAAAAATCTCTCCCCCATGTATATAAAAAAGACCAACGTGAAGGAATAAAATATACGAATCAATTTTGCTTTGAGGAGTTACTGCCTGGCCTGACAGTTCTTCTCAATTTGATCCAGTTCTTCATTCATAGCTGCTACTAAGTGTTCATTTTGACTAGTTTCCTCAAAATTGCTAGGCTCAAAAGTTGCTAAAAAGGCAAGATGGGCTTTCTTTGATGAACGAAGTTGTTGACTTCTTCTGGTTCCAATTCCTTCATTTATGTTGCCGATGATATGAATTGATGGATGATTCTTTTGATACCATTCTTTTGAACATTTTGGAGAAACTTCTTGTAAATCCTGCCGATCATTTCTTATTTCTTCTTAGTTTACTAGTGTTTCCTTATTTGATTTGTCTTGTTTTGGAGCTTCTTATTCATCCTTCACAAATTCTACCTCAATCCCCTTATATTTTCTTGAAGAGATGATCTCATTGTTATCCGTTAGAAAAAAACCTTCTTCAAAAGTATCATTTATACTTTCAACTATTTGTTTTTGCCTCAGATTGTAGCATATATAAGCCTTTATTTTGTGCAAATAACCAATGAAAATACCTTCGTCAACATGGGAATCAAAATTGCCCAATTTTTGGTCTCCCCTTTTGATGTAGCACTTACTTCCAAATATTTTGAAGTATTTGACATTAGATGGTATTCCTTTCCATAGTTCGTACGGAGTCATGTTACAATTGTTCCTCAGCAAGCCTCTGTTTATAATAAATATGACAATATCAAATGCTTGAACCCATAATTTATCATCTAAGTTTGAGTCTTTTAACATGGTTCTAGCCATTTCCTGTACAGTCCTATTTTTTCTTTCAACTACTCCATTATGTTGTGGTGTTCTAGCTGTTGAGAATTCCCTTTTTATTCCATGTTCATCACAGTATTGCTGAAATGATTTGGACGTGAATTCTCCGCCATTATTTGATCTCAGGCATTTGATCTTCAAATCGGTTTCATTTTTGACCAATTCCTTGTAGATTTTTAAACATTCGAATGCCTCAGACTTTTTCTTCAGGAAATTGACAACTGTCATTCTGGTGTAATCAACAATCATTAACATAAAGCATAATTTACCATCTAAACCTTTTGTTCTCATAGGACCACATAGGTCAGTATGTATTAATTCCAATGGATGTGATGCAAAATTTTCCTTTGTCTTGAACTCGACATTTGTCTATTTGTTTTGTTGACAAGATTCACATATCGTATTGGTAGGTTTTGGATTTTTGGCATTTCTCTAACTACTTCCTTTTTGTTATCTTGACCAAATTGTCGAAATGTATATGTCCATTAGTTTGTGCCATAAATATCTCTCGCCTTCTTTTTCCAAGAAACACCCTTTAGGTGTCTCATCCAAAATATATATGTCGTTTGGATCTCTGCTTGCTGTAGCCACAATTTTACCAAACTTTCCTTTCTTAATTTCACATTTGTTCGAGTTGAATAACATCGTGTGTCCTTGATTGCACATCTATCCTTTGCTAATGCATCCTTTCTTCCAAGAGTGAATGTACCTTCTCCTAGGACGTTTGAAGACCTGTCATTTCCGAAAGACACTGTTCCATCCTTCTTTTCTTTCAAGGATATGAACTTATTTCTATCTATAGTCATATGCGTTGAGAAACTAATGCCAACATACCATACATTTATGTTGCTTTGAGCCTTGAGAGTGAGAGCACACCTTTTAGTTTTCCTTTTCCATGTTCATTTTGATTTTGTGATAGTTCCTTTGAAGAGCTTCCAAGTTTTCAATCTTTGGCCAGGTGTCCAAAATTGTTACATTTGTAACATTCGACATCATCTCTCAAATGATCAAATTTTGTGATATTCTTCTGAGTTCTAGAATATCCATTTATGATAGATCTCCTGGAATTATATTCATTCCAAACATACATGTGACATTCTACACCTCTATGTCCAAACCTTCCACATGAATAACAATGACTATAAAAAGATAGGTTGATACCTAGGGGGAAATATTCTTCGAGGAATTGTCTTCCAAGGTTCTTCCTGCGAGTCTTGATCTCTTGATCTAGATGGGAGATCTACCTGCTTGGTAGATTTTGCATATCCATCTTCTTTAGTTGTCATAGAAGGACTTGCCTCCTTTTTGAATTTTTCTTTGTAACCAAGACTAGTCTTGTCATTGCATGATTGCTGGATGCTGATGAGTTCGTCCAAAGTATTTGATTTGTTGGCGTATTTTTGAAGAGTTTTTCCATTTTTTACTTCCTTTCGTAAAGAAACAATTTCAACTTCCAATGCTTCTCTTTCCTTGTTGCTTTCCTTTAATTCTTTCCTGAGCGATTCTTCAATTTGTTTGTATTCTTCAACCTTGATTTTAAGATTTAGGACTTATTCCGTTTCTATCTTTAATTCATCTTCAAGAGTGTTGATGTGATTCTTCTCAGCCTTGACCTCTTTGATAACCATGATCACTTTGTTTTGAAATTCAACCTCAGTCATTTCTTCTTCATTATCTCCTTCTTCGCCAAGTACCTCTTGCTTATTATGCTTGGCCATAAACAATACTCTTCCGTTGAATTCTTCTTCGTTAATACCGTCTTCTTTGGATGAGGAGCTAGCTTCTTTGGAGAAAAAGCTTTTCTTAAATCATTTCTTCTTGCCTTGCTTGTTGAACTTCCTAGAAATTTTATTTCCTTTCGTAAAAACCTCATTTTTGTGAGGACATTTGGCTGTGAAATGCCCAACCTCGCCACAATAAAAACATATTAATGGAAGTTTACCTTTGAATTATCTGTACCTATTCTCATTTTCCACGTGAAGTAGGAAAACTCTTTATCTGAGAATTCTTCTTCATCTTCTTCCTTTTCCTCATCCTTACAATTGCAAGTTTTTGCTTTCAGAGTTTGCTTGTCCTTACTATTCTTCTTGGATGTGGAAAATGTTGTTTCTAAGTGAGATGTGCCATCCTCTTCTTCAATCCTCATTTCATATTCCGTAATAATTCCATGCAATTCATCTATGATGAGATTAGTCAAATTCGATCTATCTTCTAAGATAGATACCTTAGGGTTAAATCTTGTTGGCAAGGTTCTGAGGATATTTTGGACAACAATTTTCGTTTCAACAGGTTCTCCCAAACAGTCCAATATATTTTTTGTTTCATCAACATGCTGAAAGTGTTGGATTTGTGGGCCCTGACCTAGGTTCAACATTAGTCAACCAAACAAATCCCTACACTAGTTCCCTACTCACTCTTCTCCTCTTTTTCTTCCTTGAGCTTACTTACTTATCTCCTTTTTATACAATCCCATGGTCCACGGACCATGGGTAGATCTTTACATCCAAATTGACACTTTTACAAAGTAAGGGCGGACAACCCTTTATGACTCTTGATACCTTCATGCTCAACGACCACAATATGCAGAGAATTTACAACTTTATTACAAAATTGTCCCAAAACATGGGCTTTTAGCTCCAAAACTGCTCTTGGGGGAATGTGTTCCCGACAGGACCCCAACACAAACATGGTGACTCACCCTCAAGTCAATCTGCAGGCGCAGAGATCTTGGCAAGAAGACCTCCCAATTCGAATTGTATGACTGACACCTCGGCGGTGCACTAAACGACCGCTTGCTTCACTTCTTCAACCAATTTCTTTGTCGCTTGTCCTAAACTATTAGCCTGAAGCTTCTACTGAGTCGCTTGTAGACTAGCAAGCTTACCTTCACTAGAGGCCATGAACGAATAAGCCTCATCCATCCAAGGCTTCAAGCGTGCCTTTAGAACTCCCTCTTTGTGCTGAGCTGCATCTACCTATTCCTTTAGTGTTTTGGCCTCCTGTAGCTTCACAAGTCTCTATGTGAGGGTGACAGTGCACACTGTTCCTTTTACCTCATCATAGTGCTATTGTAGTTCTCACGCCTCTATCTCCAACCACTGTACATTAGGATATTCTTGCAGACTGGTCAGTACTTCAAAGTACTGTTCAAACAGTTGTGTGCAGTGTTCTACTGCATTGTCTACTACCGTTATCACCTCTATGATAGCAGTTGCACCTTGCTCCTTTACTTTTGGCAGAGTTGAAGGCTGGGCCTTCAACAACAACTCTGCAATTTGGAGGTTCAGCTCCAGTTGAACCTTGGCCAACTTTGTGCGAGCGTCGTGCACCCCCATCACAATTTTGTGGACTTGTTCATATACCTCTGCATGCTTAGGAATGGCCAATTCAGGGACCATTCGAAAGGCTTCCTTCACAGCTCTAATCATGTGCTGATTTGTGTTAGTAAGTTCCACCATGGAAGTGAGTGCGTGTCTCGCTGTATGGCCATTTGCACATTATTGATCTTTTGCTAACTGATCACCTGTAATGCACGTTGTTCGCGGGCCCTTAGCTCCATGATCACCCCATCCTATAGTAGGTGGAGCACCTTTCTAGGAAGTGTTCAGCCCCAATCCCTTGAGGGTGCTGGCAGTGGGCCTGTCAGCTTTGTTTTTTGTGGTTAATGTTCCCACCAGAAACACTATCGCTCAGGAGTCCTTCGCATGCAACATCTCGGCGACTTCTGAAGTATCACTGGAGAGGCTGGTGGACACCGTGTCGGCCTGTGATGCACAGATCCGTAACTCATGTAGACCTATTTGCATGCCCCTATTACTTGTTGTTGATGCTACTCGAACTGTTGTAGTACCTTTGCGGTGACATCTCACACTGTACCTCCAATGTCGTTCAAATCTCCCTCTGTCCATGGTGACTTGGGGACTTCAACTAGTACCTTTGCAACCTCCGAAGTAGCTCCCTATGCCTCCATGAAAACTTCCGGCACAACCCCTTTGGTTGTCACTGCTTCGATGTCCATAGCTTTTGATCTTGGGATAATGTCACAGATGATATTGCAGTAGGACTCTGGAAATATACCAAACATTGGTCATTCAAGCAATTCTTTGAAGAATCCATGATTCATGCATGTTTGAGAGCTCACCAAATCAATGCTCAAAATGCTAAGTGTTTTTTGTTAGGTAGCCACATGTAATTTATAGGCCATTTCGAATTCAAATCTGATCATTCCCCCCAAATTCGGTTCATTAATGCCAGATTGGCAATAGATTTTCAAGGATCTTACCCATGAATTTCATCTTAAATGCCACCCGCCTACTCCATTTGGCCGCATTCACATCGTCAAATCATGAACAGTGACTTTAACGGTCACTTTTCGGCTGACTTATGCAGTTTTTTCTTTGGGTAGCACAACTCTCTTCACGCTGTTGTGAACCCTGTGACATCTCCTCGTCCCGTGCAATCCCCTGATCATGTAGTTTCCCAACCTGGGTAGTGTAGTTTATAGTCCCGCACCTCCTTTCAGCTGCCTGGAGAGCTAAGACTATGCTACTTTCACATAGCCACCTGGCCTGATCACTGGTGTATGGCTTCAATCAACTTCCATTCACCTTTCTGGGGAAGGGATCTCCATTCAATTTAACCAACTGAACTGCTCCACCATCAATAGTCTCCTTAAAGACATAAGGCCCTAGCCAGTGCATCCTAAATTTCCCTGGAAATTTATCAAACTTTCTGTCATGTTACAAAGCCAGATCATTTACCTTAAATGTGTGGAATTTAATGTGCTGATCATGCCGTGCTTTTTCACACTGCTTTTGGACCTGTTGTTGAAATCCAGCCAAAAACATTTATTCCTCAAGCTCATCAAGCTACGCGAGCCTCTCTTCCAGGGCTCAATGATCTGTCATACTCGTGAGTGCCTCTATGCATAGACTAGGCACAATATATTCCATTGGAATCACTGCTTCAACACCATATACAAACCTAAAGGGTGTCTATCTAGTCAACGTTTTGCACGTTGTTTGATAAGCCCATAGTACTGTGGGTATGCGTAGGTCCCAATCACTTCGCTGAGCATTGCAAACCTTGGTTAGCTCTTTCTCTAGTACCTTATTGAATGCTTCCACTATCATAGTAGCTTGTGGGTGATAAGGCATGATTTTATGGTGATAGACCTGAAATTCCTTCGTCAGCACGCTGAACGTTTCATTTAGAAAGTGCGTACCACGATCACTCATCAAAATCTTTGGACACCAAAATCATGTCAGTACATACTCAAAGAGAAACTTCGCAATGGTCGTGCCTGTGTAGTCCTTCACAAGTTGTGCCTCTGCCCATCGAGTCAAACACTCAGTCGCGGTGATAATGTATTGCGCACCCGTTGTTTGGTCAATTTAGTGGGTCCTAAATTGCTACATTAATTATCAATCTGGGATTCGTAAGATGACAAAGTGTGGTGCACTATATGTGCAAGATAACCTATTTCTTACTTTTGTCGTTTTTGATTTTTATGTTGTTTTGGGGGTTTTTATCTTTGTTTATGGAATTCCTATTCCTAATTTCTAGAAGGCAAGTATGGTTATAAGTTTTAAGGCAATTATGTCCTTTATAAGTGTTCCCAAAACTTAACACTTCAGAAGGTCTTAGAACATACTAGCACAAAATAATACTTAAATCAAGAATGAAAAATATGTTGCTATTTAAAACAAGTAATTAATGAACTTCTGATTATGAAACTATCATCTCTGCTGCTGTCTAAATACAAAAAAATGATTTAATCTACTGCACTCAAGGAAATCAAAGACTACAAAGAAAGTAAAACTAAAACTAAATTACATCATTCATATTTCAATCCCTTGCTAGTTAGTCTAGCTATGGCTTTTGGAGGTAACCGTCAATGAAATGAGCAATCCCATATCTAATTGCAGAAAAGTAAACTAGAATCAAATCATAACATTCATATTTCAATCCCTCGCCAGTTAGTCTAGCTATGGCTTTCGGAGGTAACTGTCAATGAAATGAGCAATCCAATATCTAATTGTAGAAAAGTAAACTAAAATCAATTCACAACATTCATATTTCAATCCCTTGCCAATTAATCTAGCTATGGCTTTCGGAGGTAACTGTCAATGAAATGAGTGAGTTGATTTCTAAACTAACTTTACCAAAACAAATGAACAAGACTGAAATCAACAAAACATAACTTAAAAGAAACTAAGAAAAGCAAAGTCAGCAGAGGATCCATTCCATATCACTAGTTATTGTGAAAATTTTATACAAATTCTTGGGCTGCCTACTCTATCCTAAAACATGCACATACTGATCAGCATTATACAAAGCTTGTAAAGTCATGGACAAAAGTGAAATGTTAGAAATATATACACAAGTGAATAGCTATAAAACATGTGCAGTGAAAATAAAGAAATGATACATAAAGACTATACAGCAACAATGGAAATGAAACCTCAGTGTGCAGGGGGCCTCTGCAAAACCTCGACCAACAGGCTATCAATCCAAAATTACGTTCACACACGCATGTAAAAAAAAGTCTTCTTATATATATCTCAAAACACAGTTACAACAATAAACTAATGTCACGGCACAATGAGTTCTTAACATCAAAAAATACATTCAAAAGGCTAGCTACTATGCATATAAGAACGCGTTATTTATAACAAAGGTTACATAACTGTTTTCCTGTAAAACTACGTGAACAAAGGACACGTGAAGAAAAACGTCCATGAATTTAGCATCATGGTTGCCATGATTAGGCAATCTATTGAAAGCGGTTGTTGGATCCACATCGTGGTTAGCCTACAGGTGTCAGCGTGCCTCCAGAGATATAGAAACAACCATGAAAGTATTTACGTGCTTGAAAACGGAGTCCTGTTGCCATAGGACTCTCCTGTTTGACCACCGTTTGACTACCGTTGACCACAACCTTATTTGATGAATCCAGCTGGACCAATGGGACCTGATCCATGTCCAGGTCATTTCCAACTTGCCCATGTGGCTTGCTTTGCCTCGTGACACCTGCAACCTGTAGTTTAACAAAAACAGCTGCGGAAAGTTGAACCGGCTGCGGAAAGTGACAAGATTCCGCAACTCATAAGAAAAAATCTAGTTCAAACAAAAAACACAAGGACATAGTCAAAAAACCACTTTAAATGCTCTTTTATGACTAATATGCAATGATGTTGATAGCTTATGAGGTCCAGGTAAATGGAAATAATCTAGAAAAATGTGTAGGAAAGATGCAAGTTCAGGGCTCAACATACCCCCACTGTGAAGTTGTTGCATGTCCCCATGCAACCAAAATTTTGACTATCCCCCCTTCAAATCATATGCTCTGAGACTTCTGCCAGTACATCTAGCCCTCTTCTTCTCTTTCTTGGTGCTGCTAACATCCTGGTCTTCCTCATCAAGCATCTGAATTTGAGATTGATCAGTGCTCTACTTATCTTCCTGCACTTTTTCTTCAATTTCCTGTTCTTTTTCTACCATAGCCCAAGATGTAGCATGGTATTGTCATGAATGATCTTATCCAGTCTGCTTTGTTCCTTTAATGCTTCATTTCATGTTTAATGTGTCTATTTAGGACCTCTAGTTCAAAAATTTCCTGTTTCAATGATTGGATTTGAGTGTCCTGTGCTGGATGAGGCTGGATGGATGAAGTGCTTGGAACTGTGGCTCTCTTTTCCAAGGATTCTATATAATCATACATCTCTTGCTAATTCAGGTCTATCTCGGTTGAAGTTTTCCTTGGGCTGACCCTAAAGTCCTGTTGAGGAGGAATGATTTCAAAGTCTGGCCAAGAAGGACTTATGTCCACATCTGGAGGATTGGTTTCAATATTTGGCTGAGAATGAGGTGGGCTACGGCCAGTTGGAGGTTGTTCCGGTGTTCCCCCTCCTAATTCAATAAAATGGGGCCCTTTTGTTTGTGCTTTCCTCCACTTTCCTCTAAGCCCGATGCTTCTCCTTAAATGTTGTGGGCTAGTGCTCTCTTCCTCCATACTCTGTTTTTCTTTTTCTTTCTTCCTGGCTGCAGTTGATTGTCCTTGAAGGTGAGTTAGCCTTTCAAACAATGTTTGGTGGTCCTCTTCTAAGGAAGGTTCTGGTGATTGGTAGACATCCTCTATGTTTCTTTTCCCTTTCAATTTTCTTTGCTTTTTATCCTTGGTTCTTTCCTCCCTTTTTTCAGGCAACTTATCTTCTTGATTAATTTCTTTAGGAGTGTCTTGAATTCTCACATTAGTTTCCTTTTTCCTACTCTTTCTTGCTGTACTGCTCTAAGGAATTTTAGGTGGATCTTGAAAATAATTTCTCACCAAAAACCATTCCCAGGTATCCCTCTTTTTCTTCAACTGGTCTACAATTAAAATTTTCACCAGCTCGTGATGATACAAGTGGGGTTCTATGTCCTCTATATTCTTTTGGACAGTTGTGCACATATTTTTCAAGCTTAGTAATAAAAAGGAAGGCAGATTTAGGGTTTGATTCTCTAAAAAGTTCATCAACAGCCGGGTATGATACATATACATTGCTCCGAAATGGCCTTCACACGTAATGAACTTTTGAATAATCAACAATAAACTGGCCCACTTCTCTTCTAAAGCATGGAGAGGAATTTCTCATTTGAATATAGTTACATCCATACCTGGATTGCGTAGGATAACCCTCCAAGCCTTCTCGTCAAAGCTCTTGTTCTTGAACTAGTGTTCTCCCTCTTGAGGGAGTTCTGTAGCAGCTGCTATGGATGCCTTGGTAACCGTAAACTCGAGGTCCACAATTTCCACCTCCATGCCGTTAAAATACCTCGCAAAAGCTTTTGTAATCTCCTTATTGTAGCCTCTGAACTTTTGAATAAACCGAAGCCATCATGCCTTTTTCAATATGTTCTTTACTTGCGGGTACCCCTCCATAAACTTGGGCCCTTCCGGTTCTGCCCTCAACAACAGACCCATTCTTTCCTTTTGTTCTTAAAATTCGTTTGTGTGAGAAGGGTTTAGCGGAGGTGAGACCGCTAGATTAGTGGAAGTGAATAGGGTTTATGGAGAAAACCAGTGACTGTAAGCGGAAAACAGAGGACAGGCAGCTGAAGTGAATTCATGGAATGGAGCAGAGACTTATGTGAACAAGGTAGAAATATAGCCATGGCTTCAATAAAATAGTAGGGGAGTGAAGTGAACCCGGCAGAATTTTTAAAATGGACGGCTTGTGGAGTAGACATAAACACATTCATGAAATGGATGCGGAATTTATGCGGTGGAGGAGAGCCGTAATCAAATCGGCCACGTCCCATAATTACAGGTGGAGTGTAGAAATGTAGCCAAACACGAGTTAAATTCGAGGATTAATCATGAGGCTGTTGGAAAAATAAATGCATGGTTCGTGGAGTAATGTTGTGGAATGGTTATGGAGGCTATCA
Organism: Pinus taeda; assembly: GCA_000404065.3. Taxonomy (NCBI): domain Eukaryota; kingdom Viridiplantae; phylum Streptophyta; class Pinopsida; order Pinales; family Pinaceae; genus Pinus; species Pinus taeda. Next base: position 60,064 of record APFE031425879.1, on the reverse strand, counting down.
CGCCAATCATTGCATATAGTGGAGCTTATGGTTTAATAACTATGCAAAAATGTGCTTTGAATGCCATTTGAAATAAATTTCTACTCATACCTAGGAATTTTTTGCCACTTGTTGTCCATTAACCTTTGATCAACTGCCCCTTGTTGATGCCTTTAGGTGCCCCATGTCTTCATAATATGTCCTTGGTCATACCTACATTTGATTTTTATTATTTTTGTCTATTATCTAACTGCCAATGTTGAATGACAGGGTGCTAGCTGCAAAAACACAACTAGCCGCGGAATCAGTTTGCAGCTGCGGAAATTGGATTCAGCTGCAGAAACTGACTCAATGATCATATAACTGAATGAGTTGGATGAACGATGACTAAATGAATGAAAATGGTCATAAAAGCTTTTATTAGTGGAATGAAATGAAATGAATGAAATGGAGTGGAATGAAATGAAGTGGAGTGGAATGGAAACGAAGTGGAGTGGAATGAAAATGAGAAAGAGAGAGAGATTTTTTTTTTTTTTGGAAAATATAGGCCGTCAGGAGTTCCTGATTTTTGCCCTCT
>APFE031425879.1:33730-59006 GCA_000404065.3 Pinus taeda | reverse complement strand
CCAGCCTTATTGCAGAACTATCTTGAAAGATTTTGACAAATTCCTCCTTTGAGAGTGGCTTATGATAGATCTTTAATCGGTGACCATTCACAATAAGAGGAGTTTGATGTTCATCAATGGTTTTGATTCTTACCGCTCCATTGCTAAAGACTTTATCATTCTCATATGGCCCAAGCCAATGAGTCTGAAATTTACCTTTGAAGTCTTTAAACTTGGAATCAAATAGCAATGCCCAGTCTCCTTCTTGAAACTTTTTCTCTTTGATGGATTTGTCATGCCACTTAGCTCTTTGATATTGAACTAGATCGGTTCTTAGGATTTCCTCTTGTTTGATCTCATCTAGCTCATTCAACTGCTCCATTCTATGCTTTTGGGCTTCTGATAGATCCATCCCCAACTGAACTGCCATCTTGAAGGTTTTGACTTTGAACTCAATGGGGAGCAAGACTTCTTTCCCATAAACAAGTTCATTGGGAGAATGTCCTATTGTATTTCTCCATGTAGTTCTGTAGGCCCACAAGGCTTCAGGAAGCCTTTCTGCCCAATCTCTTCTGTGTAGATGAACAATTTTGGTGATGATGCTTTCGAGAACTTTGTTTGTAGACTCCACTTGACCATTTGCTTGCAGATGGTAAGGAGTAGATTTTCTGTGCTTGATTTTGTATTCTTCCATAAGCTTCTCCACTGAACCACAAAATGTAAGAGAAGCTTGCAAAGATGAATGATGGGTCAAGGCAATGGATGAAGAACTTGAACAAATCGAAAATAACAACACTTGGGAGTTGGTTCCTAGACCAAAAGATAAGAATGTCATAGGAAAAAAATGGATATTTAAGAACAAGTTGAATGAAAATGGGGAAGTTATTAGAAACAAGGCCAGACTTGTTTGCAAAGGGTATTCTCAACAAGAAGGAATAGATTTTGAAGAAACTTTTGCTCATGTTGCTAGACTTGAGGCCATTCGAATGTTCCTTGCTCTCTCAAGTTTTCAGAAGTTCAAAGTATTTCAAATGGACGTGAAATCAACCTTTCTGAATGGAGACTTAGAAGAAGAAGTGTACATTGAGCAACCAGATGGGTTCATTCTTGGAAATGATCTAAATCTTGTATGCAGACTAAAAACGGCTCTCTATGGTCTTAAACAGGTTCCAAGGGCTTGGTACTATCGTTTGGACAAATATCTTCATCAACAAGGATTTTCAAAAGGATCAGCAGATAGAAATATTTATATAAAAATTGAAAATGACAAATTGCTAATACTGGTTGTGTATGTAGATGATATTATCTTTGGCAGCAACGAAGAAGATATGAGTCAAAGCTTTGCCTTTGTGATGCAGAAAGAATTCGAAACGTCTTTTCTTGGAGAATTGACATACTTTCTTGGATTGCAAATCCAACAAAATTAAGGTGGTACCTTCTTGTCTCAAACCAAGTATGGCATGGAAGATTCAGAACCAGTATGTACCCCTATGGTTACAGGATGCAATCTCAGTGCAAATGATGAATCAGCAGCAGTGCATCAACCAACCTATAGATCCATGATTGGAAGTCTAATTTATTTGATAGGTACCCGACCAGACATCATCCATGTAGTAGGAATAGTTGGAAGATTTCAGGCAAATCCTAAGGAAACTCATCTTCAGGTAGTAAAGAGAATTTTCAAATATCTTCAAGGAACTCAGAACTATGGCTTATGTTATTCTAGAGATACAGATCTCACTCTTCATGCGTATACAGATGCAGATTGGGCTGGAAGCGTGGATGACAGAAAGAGCACAAGTGGTGGTGCATTCTTTATGGGTTCCAGATTAGTATCTTGGTTCAGCAAGAAACAGAGTTCGATTGCTTTATCTACAGCTGAAGCAGAATATGTGGCAGCTGTGTCTTGCTACACTCAACTCCTTTGGATGTTGCAAACCTTGCAAGAATTCCAGATCACTTGTACACCACCTATCTCCATCTTATGTGATAATACAAGTGCAATCAGCATTTCAAAGAACCCAGTCATGCATTCAAAGACCAAGCACATACCAATCAAGTATCACTTTCTCCGGGAACAAGTGAACAAAAGGTCAAATTGGAGTATGTTCCTTCTAAGGAACAAGTTGCTGATATTCTCACCAAACCACTGCCCACGGAAAATTTTGATATCTCAGACAGAAGTTGGGAGTAGTTGATGCATCATCTTGCTGTTAAACTTGTCTATTTCAGAGAAAAAGTAGTGTAAGCGAGTTGCTTAAGGAGGATCCGCGTACATACGTCGATTTGTGCAGCGACAATCGCATATATGGAGGCTTGATGGATATTAGAAGGGACAGGCTCTGGGTGAAAATTGTCTGATATGAGTCTGAAAGAGACCATCTGGCACTGGTTCAGGGGGAGCAGATAACTTCTAATGATGCATTGTTGGCATTATCTTAGAAGCTTTTGGTTCTATTTCACAGTTGTTGTTGATTTCAGGTAGAATAGAGGCAGGGGGAGAACAGAAAGAAATCTTGGTTGTTGATCTGAATGGTGATTGACAGACGCTGTTGCTATCAGTTATTGGTGACTTGCATAAGTCTTGCTCTACATATTTCGTCTCTATGTCATGTATCTCTTGTATGGTGTCAAGGTCATGTAACGACCTATTTTGGTTTCCCTACTATGCATGGGATAAATATCTATTGTACTTTGTTGTCATATATAATTTTCTGATCTACCCCCCCTTGGTTGGGTGAATGATCCCCATATAGTTGGGTGATGGATGTATGTATTGAGTCTTTTTGGTGATAGGAAGGTCTTTTATGATGTATATGTTATGGTTCTTATTGAAGAACATCTTTTGCAGATTTTGCCTACAGTCAGGGGGAGCATGGCCAGCATAGCAAAACAAAGATTTCAGCATGTACTCAGGGGGAGCACAACCCTTTTCCCTTGATGACAAAGGGGGAGAATGATATTGAGGATCTTGGTGTTGCCATCAAGTCCAAAGGGGGAGATTGTTGGCATTATGGCATAGGTTTGATGCTATGGCTCTGGTGTTGTCCTTGATGGCAACTCTCTTTGGTAACAGATCTCAGTTCAGGCTTTGAGAATGAAATAAAAGGCATATACGCAGGTTCATCTAGAGTAAGGCGTGTATACACGCGGGTTAGACATAACAAAGGCACGTATATGTTAGAGAACTTGTTTTTGGACCATGGTAGTTAGTCCTTGGGATTTGAACCTATGGTTTTGGACCATGGCGTCTCGTCAGATGTGTTGATCCCTAGTATTGGGTCCATGGTATTGGTTTATTATGGTTTTGGACCATGGTATTGCGGAAGGCCTAAGACTATAAAAGAGGAAGGAGATCATGTGGCAAATGATTATCTGAATTATCATGGTATATCTGATAAAGTGGTAGATCTAGAATACTGGTAATTGGGTTATGGTGTAGATCTGGATCTGAATAAAGGAGGAACCTTAGCGCAAAGAAGAAGGATAAGTTCTATTGATGGGTCATAATCTTTAAGCTTGAATGATAATATCTTAGTATGATTTTGGTCTGTTATATGTGGCGCTTACTTGATCTATAACACTTATAATCTGGGTTAATTAGCGCTTTGAATATCTGAAAGAGCGAATTATCCTTTATAGATCTGTACGCAGGTTCAGTGAAGCGAAGGCGGGTATACACGCTGGTTCAGTGACTGAAAACAGCGTATACGCAAGTTGTTTCAAACACAGGAGCGTATGCACGCATGTTGCAGGTTATTGAAATAACATATATACTTTAAGTTGTGATCTAGCTTCTTTTGTTTATTGCTGCTGTGTTCTGGGTTCAGTTTTTTGGTGTGTGGTTTCTGGTACTGTGTTTTGGGTACAGCTATCAGAGAAGTATCTACTTGATTCAGATCCAATTGGTGAAAAGGAGTTTGGTTGTTGGAGAAATTCTTGATGATTGATTGATGTTCATGGATCCAGTCTGAAAATTTATGAAACATGGTCCCTGGAAGAAAGAGAAGGTTGTAGCCTTCTGTAGGCCAGCACCTATGTACTAGTATCTTGGCTAGTACAAGAGCTAAAGGGGTTGTAGCTCCCTCAAGGGAAAACTGGAGAAAGAAGAGGGTTGTAGCTCTCTCAGGTTGCAACCTGGTCTGGTAAAGAATGCACCAGTACATTGGAAAGAAGTTTCTAAATTTTAAAAAGAAGATAGAGATGAATTGCAGCAGGTGGTTTTCACCCACATTGGGTTTCCACCTTATATCTTGTGTTCTTGTGTGTGATTGTCTTTCTTCTCTTTTTTACTGTCTCTGGTTACTGGTTATTTGATTCTGAAACACATATTAACAATCATAATCAGAAAGATAAAGTAAATTAAAAGTTTGCTTTGTATACGCGAGTTTCTTTCTGCATAGTTGCGTATATACGCGGGTTTAACTAACTGAAGTAGCGTATATCATTTATTTTGAAAACGAATATTTGACTTGATAATACTGATTCACCCCCCCTCTCAGTATTATTTCCAACAAAAAATCATAAAGCATTTTTCATGGCTTAATGAAAGGTTTGTTTCTTTACATCTTGTAAGTACTTTTTCCAAATTTGCTAATGCTTCTTCAAACGAGTCACCATAAACTGTAAAGTCATCCATATAAACCTCTACACAATCATGGATTAGATTAGAAAAAATTCCTAGTACTGCTCTTTGGAATGTTGTGGGTGCATTACATAATCCAAAAGGAAGCACTCGATAGGCAAAATTTCCCCATCGACAGGTAAATTTGGTCTTATCTTGATCCTCAGGTGTTACCTAAATTTGATTATAACCACTAAAACCATCCAGAAATGAAAAGTACTTTTTTCCTGCTAATGTGTCTAATACTTGATCGATAAAAGGCAAAGGAAAGTGATCCTTCAAAGTTGTTTTATTCAATTCCCTGTAATCAATGCATACCCTCCATTTACCATTCTTTTTAGGTACTATAACCAAAGGAGAAACCCATCGGCTATCTGAAATTGGATAAATGAAGTTTACATTGAGTAGTTTTTGGAGCTCTTCTTTCACTATCTCCCTAAGATTTGGATTCATCTTTCTTTGAGGTTGTCTGATTGGTCTACTGTTTTCCTCAATATAGATATGATGGATGCAATTCTTAGGATCAATACCTTTCATATCAATATACTCCCATGCAAATGCAGTAGAATGTTTTTGCAAGATTTTGGTTAGTTCTTCCTGTTGTGACTTTTCCAAATTTTTTTGATATTCAATGTTTTACCTAGAAAAATATCAATGGTAGAACTACCGAACTCTTCCATAGAGTAAAGAGACATTTGTCTTGATGATAAATATTTAATGTCAGAATCTAACTGAAATTGTGTGAGGTCATATTCCGAAAATGTCTCAAAATTTTCTAATGTGTTCAGAATTTGACTATCTTCATTGATTTCAGAAATGGTAAAGACACGTTGTATAGTGTCCTCATCATCGACCCATTCATTGTCTCCTTCTTTTGTAATTGCTTTTTCTGGAGGATACAAATTAAATTTCTTTGTTGAATTACCATCAGAAATGTACATATCCCCAGATCTACAACTAATGAAAGCATCAGCTCTGGCTAGCTAAGGTATTCCTAAGATAAGCGGGTGCCCTCCTAGATTACTCTTGGGAGTAAAAATCATGAAATCTACTAGATATTCCCAAGAATCTAAGGAGAATGAAATATCTTCTAATACACTGTCTGGTTTGATTATTGATCTATCTGCAAGTTGCAGTAAAATAGGTGTAAAAAGAAGATTAGGAAGTTTAAGTTGTTCCATAGTCTATCTACTCATAATTTTGATAGTAGCCCCTAAGTCAATCAAAGTGTTTGAAATTTCTATTCCATTTATATGTGTCTTGAAAATTGGACTACCTGGATCTACATACTTTTGCATGGTAATTTTTCCCATCATGATATCTGCAATTTTTCCTACCAGGTGGATTCTTCTTGTATCTCTTGGTTTCCTTCCTGGTCTTTTGAGATTCAACTCCTTTATTGTTTTTGCTAGAATAGGAATCTCTCTAATGGCTTGTAGCAAGGGAGATCTTGATACAAACATTCTTTAATTCATCTAGAAAATCATAGTTAGGCAACAAGATTTGTTTTTCCACCCCTTTATCAATTTGTAATCTTTCAGGGAAAGGAGGTGTGGATGAAGATGTAGGTTGCTCAACTAAAGGAGATGTGGGGGTTGAATTTTCTTTCTCTTTTTGAGTGTTTTAGTTTTGAAGAGATGCTTCCTCAGAACCCTTATTGACTTTAAGAGAGTCCTCTTTAGAGGTATCTTGCTCTTGGACATCTATAGAAGGTTTTTCTAAAACTCTACTAGACCTGAGTTGTACATCATTGAGAGGAACAGTCATATATGTAGGAAATTGTTGTCCTTCTATCATGTAAGTATTCTAAGGATTTTTATTGTTAGGATTTGGCAATGGCTGAGCAGGCAGTTGATTTGTCTTTTTTTGAAATGGAAGCATGAGTTGAGGATTTGGATTTTGTTGAGAAGGTTGTTGTTGTGGAAATGGAAATGAAAGTTGTGGATTTTGATTTGGAAGCTGGGGAGTTTGTTGATTTTGAAAAGATGGAGGATATTGATAAAATTGAGCAAATCTCCCATAAGGATTTTGCATCCCTTGTGCCCATGATTGATATGGATTTTGAGGTTCGGGCCAAGGTTGTTGCCAAGAATTCCAATTTGGTGGGGGTTTAAAATTCATAGGGTTGTTAAACCCTTGACTTTGTTGCCCCTGCCAAGGTCTTCTTGAAACAAAACAGAGAGATTCTATTGAATTTGGATCTTCTTGAAATACGGTTTTGAGCCCAGGAATTGAAGGAAAATCCTTGGTCTCATGATTCTCTGAGAAAATCATACATGTTTCTACAACTTTTGCATCCAAGGGGCATTCCCTTAGAGCATGTTTCTTCCTACATTTTAGACAAAAGATGGCTAGAGCATCAGTTTCTGCTTTCTGCTTGTTTTGAATTTTAAGGGTGTCTAGTTGTTCACTAAGACTCCCTAGGATATCAGTTTTGAATTCATCAAGCATATTGCCAATCTCTAGCCTACTTACTGATCCAGTTGCAAATTTGTTTGCTCTGATAAGAGAAGGATCTCTAGGCCCTTTTCCCATTTTAAATTTTCCTCTCGAGAGATGGACACATAGTTCTACTATGTCACGATGTGGAAGTTGAGAAATGTCTCCCTTCCCCATCATGTTTAAAATATCTATCCATTCATATCTAATGGCTTTCAATAAAAGGGATTTCAAAGTTTCCTCATTTAAGTTACTCATTTTTTCTCTCTTTAAATTGTATTGAAATCATTCAAGTAAATCCTCCAAGTTTTCATCTTCTTTTTGCATCATTTTAAATACCTCATCCTTGTGATTGGTGGGCATAAAATAATCCAGGTATCTATCCAAAAATGTTTGTTTCATATCATTCCAAGTCCTAATAGATTGGGTGACTAATGCCATGAACCATTTCAAAGCGACTTCCTTTAATGTTGAAGGAAATAGTTTGAGTTTTTGAGAGTCTTCCATATAGTCATAGGTTCGGCACACGACTTCAAACTCAACCAGAAATATTTTAGGATCCTCACTTCGCAGTCCATAAAAGTTGGGGAGGACAGATGGTGAGATGTTTTTCATCATTGTGTGAGTTTCCTCATCAACTACAGGGAATCCAAATGAGTTATCTACTTCCCTATTTCTTCCATTATTACCTCCACCTCCACCATTGTTGCCTCCATTATTTCCTCCTCCTCTACCTCTACCCCCAAATTCATTTACTACTTCCTCCGTCATGATAGTTTCCTTAGATTCCTTTGGTTCTTCTATCAAGGGCAGATGAGAGAGAGTTTCTTACTTTTCTTCTTCAGGTGATTCTACTTCTTTGATTACAATATGCTCTCCTGTAGAAGTGAAGAAAGGGTCTTCTCCTAGATGATATTTGGTAGATAGTGTAGGAGAATCCTCTAATTCAGCTGCTGCTCCTTGAATTCCAGGAATCTTAAGGCTAGGAGTAGATGGTGGTGAATCTTGTCTATGCCTTGAAGAAGCTGGAGTTCTGAAGATCGAACTCTTGGCTCTAGCTATAAACCTTCCCATAGAATCTCTTGCTCTATGCATGTCATTTTTTATTTTTATTTTTCTCCTCAAGTTGGGCTAATAATTCTCTTTCCAATCTTCCAGATCACACTAGGTGCAAGAAGAGAGCATACTCAAGAAATTATTGAACCAAGAACTCTCTTTTATGATCCTCTAGATCACACTAGGTGCAAGAGGAGAGCATACTTCAAGAAGTTATCAATTTTCCCTTCTTTTTATTATTGTTTTTTTTTAAGATATTGGCTACCTAGTTACACTTCCCTGGCAACGGCGCCAAAATGTTTGGTCAATTTAGTGTGTCCTAAATTGCTACATTAATTATCAATCCGGATTCATAAGCTAACGAAGTGTGGCGCACTATATGTGCAAGATAGCCTATTTCTTACTTTTGTCGTTTTTGATTTTTATGTTGTTTTGGGGGTTTTTATCTTTGTTTATGGAATTCCTATTCCTAAATTTCTAGAAGGCAAGTATGGTTATAAGTTTTAAGGCAATTATGTCCTTTATAAGGGTTCCCAAAACTTAACACTTCAGAAGGTCTTAGAACATACTAGCACAAAATAATACTTAAATCAAGAATGAAAAATATGCTGCTATTTAAAACAAGTAATTAATGAACTATTGATTATGAAACTATCATCTTTGCTGCTATCTAAATACAAAAAAATGATTTAAGCTATTGCACTCAAGGAAATCAAAGACTGCAAAGAAAGTAAAACTAAAATTAAATTACATCATTCATATTTCGATCCCTCGCTAGTTAGTCTAGCTATGGATTTCAGAAGTAACCGTCAATGAAATGAGCAATCCAATATCTAATTGCAGAAAAGTAAACTAGAATCAAATCACAACATTCATATTTCAATCCCTCGCCAGTTAGTCTAGCTATGGCTTTCAGAGGTAACTGTCAATGAAATGAGCAATCCAATATCTAATTGTAGAAAAGTAAACTAAAATCAATTCACAACATTCATGTTTCAATCCCTCGCCAGTTAGTCTAGCTATGGCTTTCAGAGGTAACTTCCAATGAAATGAGGGAGTTGATTTCTAAAATAAATTTACCAAAACAAATGAACAAGACTGAAATCAACAAAATAGATTATAGAACTTAAAAGAAACTAAGAAAAGCAAAGTCAGCAGAGGATCCATTCCATATCACTAGTTATTGTGAAAATTTTATACAAATGCCCGGGCTGCCTACTCTATCCTGAAACATGCACACATTGATCAGCGTTATACAAAGCTTGTAAAGTCATGGAAATAAGTGAAATGTTAGAAATATATACACAAGTGAATAGCTATAAAGCATGTGCAGCGAAAATAAAGAAATGATACATAAAGACTATACAACAACAATGGAAACGAAACCTCAGTGTGTAGGGGCCCTCTGCACAACCTTGGCCAACAGGCTATCAATCCAAAATTACGTTCACACACGCATGTAAAACAAAGTCTTCTTATATATATATCTCAAAACACAGTTACAACAATAAACTAATGTCATGGCACAATGAGTTCTTAACAGCAAAAATTACATTAAAAAGGCTAGCTACTATGCATATAAGAACACGTTATTTATAACAAAGGTTACATAACTATTTTCCTATAAAACTACGTGAATAGAGGACACGTGAAGAAAAACGTCCATCAATTTAGCATCATGGTCGCCGTGATTAGGCAATCTATTGAAAGAGGCTATTGGATCCACATCATGGTCAGCCTACAGGTGTCAGCGTGCCTCCAGAGATCTAGAAACAGCCACGAAAGTCTTCACGTGCTTGAAAACAGAGTCCTGTTGCCATAGGACTCTCCTGTTTGACCATCGCTTGACCAATGTTGACCACGGCCTTCTTTGATGAATCCAGCTGGACCAATGGGACCTGATCCATGTCTAGGTCATTTCCAATTTGCCCATGTGGCTTGCTTTGCCTCATGACACTTGCAACCTATAGTTTAACAAAAACGGTTGCGGAAAGTTGAACCAGTTGCGGAAAGTGACAAGATTCCGCAGCTTATATAAGCAAAAATCTAGTTCAAACAGAAAACACAAGGACATAGTCAAAAAACCACTTTAAATGCTCTTTTATGACTAATATGAAATGATGTTGATAGCTTAGGAGGTCCAGGTAAATGGAAAGAATCTAGAAAAATGTGGAGGAAAGATGCAAGTTCGGGGCTCATCACCCCTCTTCTTTCGTTGAGGCTGAATGGGTCCCACAAAATCTATTGCCCATTTCTCGAAAGGTTGTAGTGTCATCTATGGGTTCAGAGGCAGCTCATCTCTCGACGATGGCGTGCCAGTCCTTTGACACATGTTGCACGCCCTGCAGTAGGTGTTTGAATCCTTATGGAGGGTTGGCCACCATAGAATATTCTGCGTGGTCACCCTTCCTACATAATGCCCTCCCGTGACACCCCCATGAGCGTCTGCAAGGATACTACTTCTTTCAAACTCTGGTACATATCGTCACAATACTTTATCAGACCCCATTTTCTATAGATGTCCGACAATGACAGAAAATTGTACTTCGTGCACCACTAACTCCTTTTTCTGTTAAGTGGTGTAGCCTTGTGGGGTAGTTCATGTCATTAGGAAGTGTATGATGTCTTTAAAGTGACCATCTGCGATGCGCACTACAAAGAGATAAGCGTCAAACAATCCTTCCTCCAAATTAGTGGGCCCTTCTCCCGTTTTGATGCGCGACAGATGGTCTGGTCTAGCGTTCAGTTGTTTAGACTTCACAATAAATTCAAAATCATACTCCTGGAACAATAACAACCACATAAAGATTCTCCCCCCAACACAGGCTTATTGACCAAGTATTTCAACGTAGAATGATCCATATACATCTTAAAATGTCCACCTAGAAAATAGTATCTAAACTTCTGGAGTGTGTATACCATGGCTAGTCCTTCGCGCTCGGTGGTGGAATATTTCATCTCATCCTTGGATAACCTCTTGCTTGCAAATGTTATAGGATGGTACAATTCGCGTTCGCTAGCCTGTGTCAGTACTACTCCCAGTGCTATACATGACACGTCTACATGTACATGAAACTCCTTCTTCCAACCCGGGAAGACTAAAATTGGCGTGGTCATCACTTTTCCTTTCAGCACATCCAAGATTTTTTGACAGTCCTCGTTCCAATAGAATGTGACATCCTTTTTCAACAAATTCTTCATAGGCGTGGTGATCTGGGCATAGCCCTTAATAAACTTCCAGTAGTGCCTAGTATTTCCCAATGTTGCATGCAGCTGTTTCACACTCCTTGGCTCCTCCCGGTTAATTATCACTGCGATCTTCATGGGGTCTACCATCAATCCTTGTTTGCACACCACATGACCCAGAAAAGTCCCAAAAGGGAAACAAAACAAACATTTCTTCAGATTAAGTGCAGTCTAGTACCTTCGACAAGTAATCAAAGTACACCTCCAAAAACTTATGAATGAAGTCTTTGAATGCAGCAATGACTACGTGTGAAAAAATCGCAGGGGCATTCCTTAATCCGAAAGGCATTATGGTGTACCGAAAACATCCCCATTCAGTCGCAAAGGTCATCTTTCTTCTATCTTTAGGCATGATTTTGATCTGATGGTACCCAAATAACCCATCAGTGAAGGAGTAAGCTTCCTAGCCACCTACATTATCCAATACCTCCTCAGTTAATAGAGTCGGGAAAGGATCATGCACGCAAGCATCATTCAACTTCTTGAGATCTACACATATCCTTATTTCATCCTTCTACTTCTTTTCTTGTACCAACATTGGGCTCACCCAATCAGATTCTTCTACGAACTCAATGATGCTTGTCGCGAGCATCTTATCTAACTCTAAGCAGACCTTCTCCTTATACTTTGGATTGAGATGGTAAGGTCTTTGCTTAACTGGCTTCATGTCGGGTTTTAACGTGATCTTCATAATGCCCAGGTCTCCTATTATCCCCTTTAACTCAGTAAACTTGGTAAGGAACAAATCCTAGTATTCATGGAGCAATTTGAAGAGCTTATCTACCGTCGCATCATCCTAGTAATCTCCAATCTTCACAAATTTGGGCTCCACCTCTATGCCAATATTTATCTGTTTAGTATTCAACGGCACGGTTATATCAGGATTCTCAATCAGTGGTCCCTCGACCTCGTGGTGGACCTCTATTTCATGGATTTTAACCTTTCAAGGGTCCTTGTCTTCTTCTTCAACAATCATGTTATAGCATTCTAGCAGGTGATTCAGCTGAGTAGTCCACTCGGGTTGAATCAGATCCAAAGGATCCCGTGGTATCTTAAAGATTGCTACTTTAAATTCTTATAGCGCTTCGTCAATAGAGTCAAACCTGTCTTTGAAGTTGAACGTCATTATGAACCCTTCGTGCAAAATATCCCATTCTCCTGTGCCATGGCAGAGCTCTGTCTCTAAGTACCAGTTTGTTGGGATGACATCCAAGGTGTGAAAAAACAAGTGCACCCATTCAGGTTGGGGCTTCTCTCCATAGGCCTTAGCCCATTTGGCCAAGTGTTTGTTGAGCTAATTTGTTTACCGAAATTAACACAATTATTTCTTATCAATCCGGGTTGTTTATGCTTTGAGGCAAGTTCACTATATGTGAAGATTAGATGTAATCAAACCTTGAAAGATAAGTTATTCAAAAGCTTAAAGCAATACATCCTACAACTCTAATTCAATTAGTTTAAAGCAGAGGAAAAATATTGAAATGGTTCTTGACTCAAGAAGTCCACCTTTTCCTCAACTACCACTTAATGAATCAGAGATAAAAACCAAGAAATTAAGATGGATAAATTGTTAATGAAAGAAGCTATTAACTTAAGAGACACATAAGGTATTTCATCATAATTCATTCATCTGAATACCAAAATCACAATAAGAAACTACTTGCATGCAAACAAAGGAAACTAGTTTTAATTCATCATTTTAGTAGAAGGGATGCTCAACTTGAACACTTGATTTTTCCAACTTAATAAAGTGATGAATAATCTAAGAATTAATGCAATCAATAAACATGCATGAACCATAAAGCAATCTGAAGCAAAGCTTTGAAAAACCAGTTCTACAATAAACAGATTACAAGAAATAAAACTAGTTAACAAGGAAGTGTACTTAGCTTGGAGTGGGGGCCCTCCACCCTTGCTTTGCACACTTGAGAATGATATCAGAAGCTCAAATCAATCACACATCCATAGCATTGAGCATCAAAATAATAATAGCACAAGTCTCCAAATTAACTCCTCAATCCAAAAGTGTTACAGCATAAAAGTATAATAAGTCAATACATAAGCCATCAAAGTTGTGGCTCTTAAATAAGAAGTCTCATGAAACAAACTGATCTATATTCACTCTAACAAACCCATATACTCTAATCCATCTATCTAAGTCTAATTCACTACTCCCATCCCAAGAAATATGACCAATCCCATAGAATCTCAAAACTGCCCTATTTCTATGGGACTTCTGAATGACTAGTCATGATTGACTAGCACCAAATGGGCCTAATAAAGCTTGTTCTGTTCGAACTAAGCATAGATGGCTTAGTCCTAGTTCCAAAGCTATCCATCCATGCATTCATTTCGTGCCCAAGTGTCCTGCAACCACATCAACCATAAAGCTATTACGAGAATTTTTGAATCTGCCAAATTTGCACTTAAAATCAAACTTTCATAAAAACTTTAGAAATTGAAAAATTAAAATTAAATACCTGAATGGATGCCAAATATACATCAAAATGGGATGAATGAAGTGAAAATGGATGATAAATAGATGGATTAGTAACTTTCTTAGAGCAAAAATAAGACCAAAACTAAGGCCCAACATCTCTCCCTTGCTTATCATCAAGCATGTCCCCATGCTTGCTTACTCCTCTTTGATCCTCTTCTCTCTGTAGTAGATGTTGTACCTGTAGATGCTTCCCTGACCAAACAATCCAAACCTGAGTTATGCCTCTCCCTAAACAAAGCTACTTTTACCTTCTGTTTTTTATATTTTGCCTGCCACATGTTCTTTTCCTTTAGCCATTTAAATGCTTTCTTAGAAAGTATATCATTTTTCTGTTTCAGTCTCCCTAATTCTTATTTTAACTTTTCATTTGCTTTGACCAATTTAGCATTATCCTTCTTATTTTCCTTGTTCTCCTCTGTTAATTGTTTTTCCAGGATTTTGCTAATTTCCAATTAATCAGTTAAGTCCCTGATTCTTCCCAAATTGATTTCTTTTTCAAAATCTTGTGTTGTTTTCATTAATGATGCTGCTGCTGCATCATCATATGAAGAATCCCTCTCAAAGACTTCTTATGCAATGTCATTTTCTTCTTTTTTTCTTGGAGAATATGTTTCTACTTCCTTGTCTAAGTCAATGGGACTTTTATTCCTAAATCTTCTAGGAATAGACATAACAGATGTTTCATTTTCCTGCATGGCCATGTTTTTAGCTCTTGTTCTGGGATACAAGGGTGAATTCATCAAGCCTCTATTTTCCTGTTCTATTTTATCCTGTACTTCATTAATCTGTTCAATGAATTGATTTTTTGAACATGAACTCTCTCCATACTATACCCTGTGACCTCACCTGATACTCAACTAGGATTTTGATCAATCCTTAGTGGTAAATATGTCCTGCTTTAGGCCTGTGTTCCTATCTCACTGTTTCAATCATTCTCAAGAGGCTCATATATAGGAAATATGGCAAGTTAATCCTATCCTCCCCCTTAATATGCTGTAGAAGCCTGACATGATACAAGTGGGCAACGCTATATCCTCTATCACAAGTCAAAAACTTTTGGATGACCAAAACCAACTCACCCCATGGTTCATTGAACCATTCCCTTGGTATCCCTTTTGTTCTATCAAAATTCCCCTTCCTGTTCTTCTCAAGAAAGAAAGTTCATGCTTTCTCCTTGAAGTGCAGGCCTTTGTAATATTTCTCCCCTATCATTGGTAAATCTAAAGCTTTGGAAAGGTATTCCTGAGTCACAGGAATAATAACTTCTCCTACCCGTGTTTAGTCCTGATTGAAATTGTTTATAAAGTCCCTGGTTATCTCTTCAGAGTGGCCATCAAATTTTTGTAAAAATCCTATCATCCGTGCTTGGTAAAGTTTTTCTATAGTTTCCTTCCCCCAGCTCTCTATCTGAAATTTTGGCTCTACTCGGGCTGACATTGTTTCTGAAAACCAGTGAATGTATACTTCTTCTATTACTAATTTCATCTCGACAATAAATTTTTTATGACTATTTGTTCTTTTCAAAATTAAATTCTAAAAGCAGAGAAGCTTACCTGCTCCTTCACAACAATTTAACTTTGATTTCTTCAGCCTCTGTTTACCCTCTCTCTACAACAACACTGTTTTAAATCTCTGTTCAAGCAATCAAACACCTGTATATCCCTGTCAATATGCTAAAATCTGTTCTGGTAAACAAAATACATATGAAAACCATTTTTCATAAAGGATCCTTAGTTTTCTAATGTATTTTTTTAGGCATTATTCTCAGACTGTTCCATGTATGCCCATTACCCTACATTGTCACGAAAATCAAACCATATGTTCATTGTGCATATACAAAAAAGAAAACAGTGTTTCGATTGTGTTCATACAAGCAGTGCATTCAAATGGCTCTCAGCCTCAACATAAAAATATGAAAATCAACAAAATGCTCTCGGCCTGCGTATCTAAAAAACTTGAAAACAACAGTGCTTCGGCCTCAAAACAAATTGAATAACGCAAATAGCGCATTTAAAATGAATTTTAAATGGCTCAGCCTTTGCTCCTTTTTGGCAATCAGCACTCGGTCTTAGACATTACACAACTCTTCTTTTACACATGACTCAGCCCTTTCGGCCCACATATAATTTAACCCATTGTTTAGTCAAAACAACAATGCACAGTGGCAAAAAAAATGTTCATAACAGAGACACATCTATTATGTTTGTTCACCATACGGGTCGTTTCCATACACAGGCATATGATATATCAATGGTATAAATACTGACAGCGCGCAGAAAAAAAAAGGATGCACAATCAAAACAATGCTTAATCAACCAACAACGTGCAATTAAACATATCATATCTTTGGCGCTATGAAATAGACTCTGCCTTCCCTGTTTTATGAACTTTGTTATGATTTGCAACACTACACTTCGTTTTGGTTCACAAAACTTCACATGCGATCCTATACTCCTAATGTGTTGTTCATGCAACAAGTTTAAACTTAAATTCTGCGCTATTAACTAGTGTTCTATGCCATGATTCACGCAGCAAATCTTATTGCCATATCCATTAACTACTGTCAACTGACTTATTGCTGGAGTTAATGCATGTTTTCAGCGTTACCTGGTTGTCAACGAGCACTGAGGAGTGTAAAACGGTGCTCCAAATCCCTGTTGCTTTGTTCAATGGACTGGTGGCAAGGGAAAAAGCATTAACTATTAATTACAGGTAGTTTTACACCTACATCCACAGTTGCCGAGCTTAAACAAACTACACCGTTACCTGAATGGATCCCGAGAACTCAGTGATCACTCGATGTTCAGTTCGGGCAATTTCCCTTCTTAAATCGTCTCAAACCCGCTTCAATCTCCTTTTCACTAGCTTGCAGCTCCAAACGCCATCACTCTGAGCTATTCGACAATGAAGAATGAGTTTTGGAACAGTGCAAGAACCGTCGGTCAGTTTATGACTGTTTCATGGGTGTACTGTGCACTTTGTTCACTGGCACTACAGAGTATGGAGAGGTATGGGTGTCCTGTTGACCAGTTGCCCGACTGTGTCATGAGGATGGCCGAATCATTGTTTTAAATTGAACGTATGCGCATAACTCCTGCACCGCGCACAGTCCAATGGAAAATAGTTACCACGCCACATTGTTTACCCCGTACCTGTGTGCTGGCTGGGCTTGTCATTTTGTTGATGTCGTTTGATTTAATTTCTTACCATTGGCTGCATACAACATGATTGCTGCTGTCGTGTGTGTATAACCGTGCTCCTCATGCAATGATTTACAACCATGTTTATGTAATGAGTTGAGTGATGTGCAATTATCGGTTAATTCATATGCAATATGCCGCTACCGCATATGCAACCACAACTTTGTCTTGGTGCGTGGTCTTGCCATATGTTTGCATGCGGCCTTCTCCTTATACTCCTTACCTTATGCGCTTTACCTTATATCTTTTGCACGCGGGCTTCACCTTATATCATTACATGCGCTTTACCTTATATCTTTTGCACGCGGCTTCTCGTTATATCATATATATGCGCTTTGGTTTACCTTATATCATTTGCATGCGCTTCTCCTTATATCATATGCGCTTTGGTTTATATGTATATAAACTTTATTTCCCATGTTAACTATAGCACATAGCGCATAACCATTTTAACTATATCGCATAACATATATATATGAATTTTCATATAGCACATGATTTTTTTTGGCTTATATGCACATCTTTATGATTTTAAAATGACCATATTGGGTCATATTTAAAATCATCACCATTACTAATGCTTGAGTTGTATGTGCAGGTTGAAAAGTTGTCCTAGTTTGGTCTTTTTATGCTTCTAAATAAAAATACTTAGGGTTATAGGGAATATGTATGGATATGTATGGATGAAATGGAATATGATGTATAGGAGTTATAAGGAATATAGGATATGAAATGATAATGAATATCCTCAGGTACTAATTTCAACTTAATCAAAAACTAAAAATTTCTAAAAAAATTTGAATTTTCAAGCACAAAATGACTATACATATACTCCCCTGGATGATGTCTATACAAGTGGGATGAAATCAGTTGATCAAATGTTGTAGATGGATTAAAAAGTAAACTTTATTGCCGCTCCTTGTTCTTCATGCTCTGGTTCTTGAATTGTTGTTCAGGTCCCTCTATAATAATTTCTTGACTCAGGTCCCTCTGCAATGCTTATGGAATATGTACATGTTGTTTTGCCAATTGCGGGTCTTTCAGGTCCCTCTGTAATGATTTCTCATTTCAGGTCCCTCGTTGACAATACAAGTTCCATCTATACTTCAGCTTTCCAGCTAAAGTTCTGATGCAATGCTCCCCCTAGCTTAAGATTTGACTTTTCCTTAAGTCAGTTGTCTGTGGAGAGTTTCCTGCATTGAAATTATGTGAGAACAGTAGAACAATAATATAGAATTCATAGAGTCCAAGTTGCCCTGGTTTTCCCCTATGAATTCGTGTTTGCTTGGTGCCAGTTTCTTGGTTTTCACTAGCAAACAAGTTATTTATTTTTATATGTTTTTTTTATATATTTTTTTATGTTTTTTTTATGTTTTTTATTGTTTTTTTGTTTTTGTTTTTTTTTTTTTAATTCATCTACAAGACTGGAAGATGGCTGAGCCTGGTGTGCCCTAATTTCCAGTTCTGTATCCTCTACCAGTTGTTTCATAAATGCTTCCTTACTGATAGGCCTATTATAAACTTTGAGCCTATGTCCATTCATTACAAATGAGGTGGAGTCCTGGTCGATTGTCTTGATCATTACTGCTCCATTATCAAAGATTTCTTCAATTTCATATGGGCCTAGCCAATGTGTCGTGAACTTTGCTTTGAAGTCTTTGAATTTGGAGTAAAAAAGTAAGGCCCAGTCTCCCTTGTGAAATGTCTTAGTTTTGATATATTGTTGTGCCACTTCATTCTTTGTTGTTGCACCAATGTGGTATGTTCTATAGCTTGCTGACGATGCTCATCTAGTTGATTCAGTTCCATGATCTGCTGTTGTTGTGCTTCAGTCAGGTCTAGTCCTAGTTCAGCTGCTAGTTTGTATGTTTGTATCTAAAACTCTATAGGCAATAAGGCCTCTTTGCCATATACCAACTGGTATGGACTAAAACCAGTTGTATTCTTCCATGTGAATCTGTAGGCCCATAGTGCATATTTTAACTTTTCAGACCAATCTCTTTTGTTCACCTGTACTGTTTTAGTCATGATATTTTCTAGGACTTTATTTGTTGATTCAACCTGGCCATTTTCTTGAGGGTGATATGGTGTAGAATTCCTGTGTTTGATCTTGTATTTCTCTGTTAGATCTCATACCAGCTTTGATGTAAATTGTGCCCCTTGATCTGTTACAATTTGTCTAGGTACTCCGTATCTTACAAAGATTTCTTCAAAGAGAAAGGTGACCACTGTATCTTCTGTTGCTCTGTTCAATGCTTTGGCCTCCACCCATTTGGTTACATAGTCTGTGCATACTAGGATGTACCTCTTTCCATTTGATGGTGGATTAATAGGTCCAATAAAGTCAAGTGACCATTGCTCAAATGGTTCTATGAGGACCTGTGGCTTGAGCGGTATCTCATCTGATGTGATTGGTCTCCCTGTTCTTTGGCAACTATCACATTGCTTGACATATGCCTTAGAGTCTCTGAAGATGGATGGCCAGTAATAGCCCAATTGCAGCACCTTATATGCTGTTCGTTTGTCTGCAAAATGACCACCACATGGTTCATCATGACATGCTCTCAGAATGTCTAATATTTCATCTTCTCGCACACATTTTCTAATCATTAGATCTGAACCAGTATAAAATAAATAACCATTTACCCAACTATACCTAGAACTTTCTCTAACGATTTTTCGTCTTTGCTTTTTAGTGAATTGAGTTGGAAACTTTCCAGAAGATAAATAATTTGCAATGTTTGCAAACCATGGTGTTTTTACTGTTATGGCAAAGAGGTGTTTGTCTGGAAAGTTGTCTACAACCGGATTTGGGTCGTTGGGTGATTGTATACGAGACATAAAGTCAGCCACTTGATTTTCCTTACCTGGCCGGTCTTGTATTGTGAGATTAAATTCTTGCAATAACAGTAACCATCTTGTTATTCTTCCATTGGTGATGGGTTTATTCATCAAGTATTTGAGTGCTGAATGATCTGTATGAATGAAAACTTGATATCCTGTTATATAGTGCCTGAATTTGTTTACTGCATGTATAACGGCTAACATTTCTTTCTCTGTGACTGTGTAGTTCAATTCTGCAGGTGTTAGATTCTTGCTTATAAAGTATATTGCATAATTGAACAAGTTCTCTTTCTGCCCAAGAGAGGCACCTATCGCAGTATCAGATGCATCAGTTGAAATACGAAATGGAAAAGACCAGTTTGGCCCACGGAGAATGGGTGCCCCTGACAAATTTTCTTTTAATATTTGAAATGCATTTTGACAACTATTTGTCCATTGAAATTCAACATCTCTTGCTAATAGTTTGAACAGAGGTTGGGCTATTTTACTAAAGTTTTCAATGAATCGTCTATAGTAGCCTGCATAGCCCAAAAAACTTCTTACCTCCTTTTGTGTTGTAGGTGACATTAGGTTAACTAGAACTTGGATTTTTGCTGGATCCACCTTAATTCCTGAAGCAGAAATATGGTGTCCCAGAACTATACCTTCTGTCAACATCATATAGCATTTTTCGTTGCTCAATGACAAATTTGTTTCTATACATCTTTTCAAGACTTTCTCAATATTGTTGAGGCAACCATTATACGTGTTTCCATAAACTGTGAAGTCATCCATATAAACCTCTACACATTCATGGACTAGAGCAGCAAATATTGCAAACACTACTCTTTGGAAAGTTGCAGGTGCATTGCATAAACCAAATGGCAAGACATTATATGCATAGGTTCCCCATGGGCAAGTAGATGTTGTCTTGTCTTGGTCTTCTGTTGCTATTCTAATCTAGTTGTATCTGCTAACCCATCCAAGAAAGAGAAAAATTTCTTTCTAGCTAATGATTCTAACACCTGGTCAATGAATGGTAGAGGAAAATGATCTTTTAGTGTGGCTTTGTTTAATTCCCGATAGTCTACACATACCCTCCATTTTCCCTTTTTCTTTGGTACTATTACCAATGGAGAAACCCATTGACTATCTGAAATAGGATAAATGAATCCAACATTTAACAATTTTTGTAGTTCTTCCTTCACTATTTCTTTCATCATGGGATTCATTCTTCTTTGAGGTTGCCTTACAAGTTTGATTTGATCATCTGTATAGATGTGGTGGATACATGTGTTGGGATGGATTCCTTGCATATCAGTATAATCCCAGGCAAAAGCTTTTGAGTATTTTTGTAATAATGCAATTACCTCTTGTTCTTGTGCTGATTGCAACTAGTTTCCAATGTTTAAATGTTTTCCAGGATATACCTCAATTGTTTTTATTGTTGGATTGGAAATTGTGTTTACAGGAAAGATGTCTATAAAAGAATTCCGCAAAGTTTGAACAGTACAAGTTTCCTGAAAACATTGATTCAAAAGGTCACTTGTAGCTTCATATTGGACTTCTCTAAGCTGCTCTGAAATACTTGGTTCCGAAATGAAAAGATCCATTAAGTATTCATTCTCTTCTTCTTCTCTAAAGTCAAAGAATTGATTTATACTTATAACTGATTTAGTTTGTTGTTTTTCTTGAGTTTCAAGTACTGATTCTAAAGAAGTTGATTGCGGAGGTGAATAAAGAGCAATGTGTTTCCTTTCATCTCCATGTGAAATAATCATGCTTCCTGATCTGCATCCTATGAAGGCATCAGCGGTAGCTAACCATGGTCTGCCTAAGATTAGAGGATGTCCTCCCAAATTTGTTTTTGGTTGCACGATAAGGAAGTCAACAGGGTACTCCCATGAATCCAAAGAGACTATGATATCTTCTAATGTTCCTTCCAGAACAACTTTAGATCTGTC
Source organism: Pinus taeda (assembly GCA_000404065.3). Lineage (NCBI taxonomy): Eukaryota > Viridiplantae > Streptophyta > Pinopsida > Pinales > Pinaceae > Pinus > Pinus taeda. The sequence continues at coordinate 37,175 of APFE031425879.1, read as the reverse complement.
TACTAGTTCTAAAATTGTAGAAGTTGATCTAATGTTGTTTAAATGCAGAGTTTTCATTGTCTCCATTGTCATTACATTTATAGCTTCTCCCAAGTCTATTAATGTGTTTGGTACTGAGAAATTATTTATTTATATAGTAACCATAGGGATACCAGGATCAATATATTTCTCTACAATAGTTTGTGTAGACATGAGGCTTGCTAGTTTACCAATGACTTGGATTGTAGTAGGATCCTTCTTCTTTTTCCCTGATTTCTTAATGCATAATTCCTTTATTGTTTTAGCATATATTGGTATTTCTTTAATTGCCTTCAACAAAGGAATTTTTACATAAGCATTTTTTAACTCATCTAAAATATCAAATTCAGGAAGGGTTATTTCTTTTTGTTGTTCCATTAACCTTTCAGGATAAGGTGGTGTTTGAGTTGTAATTGTTTTTCCTTTCTGAATTTGTATTTCAGTTTGTGATGTTTCAGGTGATTCTCCTTGTTCAGTTGGTTCTTCTATGATTCGTGGAGAATCCTTTTTAAGCACCTTTCCAGACCTTAAATGGACATCATTTAGAGGAAGAATAGAATATGTAAGAAAATATGTTGTTTCCTCTACAGTGTATGCAGACTTGTCCACTTTATTATTCGGATTTGCCACTGGTTGGGCTGGTAATTGAGTTGGTCTGGGTTGGTTTGAGGGTAGCTGTAACTGTTGTGGTTGGGTCAACAATTGTGATGGATTCTGCTGTTGAAATGGCATGGATGGTGGATACGCATAATTTTGTTGCGGAAATGGCATGGATTATGGATATTGCGGATATGGAAATGGCTGTTGGTATTGTTGCTGGTAGTGTTGTTGATACTGTTGAGGTGGCTGGTTTCCATAGCCATATCCTCTCCAAACTTGTGCAGGTTGTTGTGGATATTGTTGTGGAGGCCAAGCTTGCCATGGCATTGGAGGGGTCCAAATATTTTGAGGTGGATAGAGGTAATTTTGTTGAGGGAATTGTTGCAGATTTTGTTGAGGCATCCTAGGTTGCCATGGTCTTCGTGGTGCTACATAATAAAAACCTTCTATTCCTGGCACTTCTTCCATTGAGTTCATTTTTAATTCTTTCAATCTTAGACAATTTTCTGTGGGATGATTTTCTGTACAAAGACCACATACCTGAATATTATCCAAAGGACATTCTCTCAATGGATGTTTCTTTCTACATTTGGAGCAAAAGATTGCTAGAGCTTGTTCTTGTTCTTATTTCTTCTTGTTTGCCTTTAGAACATCTACTTGTGCTCCTAATGTACTTAAGAGGTCTATTTTGAAGTTTTCCAATAAGCTTCCTATTTCAGCTCTTGTTATCCCTCCTGCAGCTGACTTTGCTTCTTTTGAACTTACTTCTCTCTTTCCAGTTTTTGATCTTCCTCTAGAATATTTTTGACATAACTCAACAATTTCTTCGAATGGCAAGTTTGAAATGTCTCCTTTACCCATTACATTCAAAATGTCAAAGTATTCATCCCTTACACCCTTGAGAAAGATTGTTCGAATGGTTTCCTGATTGAAAGAGTGTTGTTTAGATTTTTGTAGATTATATGCAAATCTTTCCAAATATTCCTCTAAACTTTCATCTTCTTGTTGTGTCATTCTGAAAACATCTTCCTTGGAATCTATAGATCTACAATAAGCTTGATATTTTTTAAGGAAGACTGATCTCATCTCATCCCAAGAATTTATTGTTTGCTCTCCTAAACCCATGAACCATTTTAAAGCTGCCGATTTTAATGTTGCAGGAAAAAGACGAAGTTTATGAATGTCATCAGTGTATCCATATGTTCTACATAGAATATCAAATTCAAACATAAAAGCATCAGGATCTTCCGTGGACATTCCATATAAATTTGGCAATACAGAAGGTGGAATATTTTTCATTTTCACTTCTTCTCCTAATATTGCACTTATGTCTACTATTGGAAAGCCAAAGGTAGCCTCTTGATCATTACCATCTTCTTGTCTTTTCCGATCATTTTCTATCTTCCTATCATTTTCTTGTTTTGCCTCCTCCTCTCTTTTTCTTCTCCATTCCCTTTGTTGTCTTTCATACTCAATTCGTTGTTCAGGAGTGAAGATAACAGATCCATGTCCTTCTTCCACCATTGATTTAGTTGTTTCAATTTTAGGTGGAGATTCAGGTTGTTCAAAGACAGGTGGTTTTCCTGTGATAATTTCCTTTTGTTTTCCTGAAGTTGATGGTTGTTTTTGTTTTGCTTCCCAAGCTAACAAGGTTTGCCTCTCAATCAAAGTTAATCTTTGTCCAGTTCTTTGTTTTTCTGCCAATTCCTCAATTATTGGATTACCAGTAACTGGGGTGTTTGATGATCCTATCTCTACTTGTGGGGGGTTTTTAATAAATCTACCTTGAGGATCTCTATATCTAGGCATAAAGAAACATAATTAAAAAGGAATGTAACTAAGATTTTGAATTTATCTTTCTATCGACTATGTCAATATTTGCCTCCCCGGCAACGGCGCCAAAATGTTGAGCTAATTTGTTTACCGAAATTAACACAATTATTTCTTATCAATCCGTGTTGTTTATGATTTGAGGCAAGTTCACTATATGTGAAGATCAGATGTAATCAAACCTTGAAAGATAAGTTATTCAAAAGCTTAAAGCAATACATCCTACAACTCTAATTCAATTAGTTTAAAGAAGAGGAAAAATATTGAAATGGTTCTTGACTCAAGAAGTCCACCTTTGCCTCAACTACCACTTAATGAATAAGAGATTAAAACAAAGAACTAAAGATGGATAAATTGTTAATGAAAGAAGCTCTTAACTTAAGAGACACATAAGGTATTTCATCACAATTCATTCATCTCAATACCAAAATCACAATAAGAAACTACTTGCATGCAAACAAAGGAAACTAGTTTTAATTCATCATTTTAGTAGAAGGGATGCTCAACTTGAACACTTGATTTTTCCAACTTAATAAAGTGATGAATAAGCTAAGAATTAATGCAATCAATAACCATGCATGAACCATAAAGCAATCTAAAGCAAAGCTTTGAAAAACCAGTTCTACAATAAACAGATTACAAGAAATAAAACTAGTTAACAAGGAAGTGTACTTAGCTTGGAGTGGGGGCCCTCCACCCTTGATTTGCACACTTGAGAAGTGATATCATAAGCTCAAATCAGTCACACATCCATAGCATTGAGCAGAAAAATAATAATAGCACAAGTCTTCAAATTAACTCCTTAATCCAAAAGTGTCACAGCATAAAAGTATAATAAGTCAATACATAAGCCATCAAAGTTGTGGCTCTTAAATAAGAAGTCTTATGAAACAAACTGATCTATATTCACTCTAACAAACCCATCTATTCTAATCCATCTATCTAAGTCGAATTCACTACTCCCATCCCAAGAAATATGACCAATCCCATAGAATCT
>APFE031425879.1:19605-31532 GCA_000404065.3 Pinus taeda | reverse complement strand
AAAACTTTAGAAATTGAAAAATTAAAATTAAATACCTGAATGGATATCAAATATACATCAAAATGGGATGAATGAAGTGAAAATGGATGATAAATAGATGGATTAGTAAGTTTCTTAGAGAAAAAATAAGACCAAAACTAAGGCCCAACAACATCCTTGAGAGTGGATGGGAATAATTTCAAATTCTAATCATCAGTGGTGTAATCATAAGTTCTGCATATGACAATGAAATCAAACAAGAGATTATCTAGATCTTTTTAGGTTAGGCCCCGGAAGTGAGGAAGAGCAAAGTGGCTTATGTTTTTCATCTTGGCATCCCCATTGGTTTCTCTGATGGGAAAAGTACCCTCAATTCTTTCTCTATGTCCTCTGTCATTTCTATTTTCAGCCATTAAGTCAATTGGAATGGGTTCTCCTTCTTCTTCTCCCCCTGTAGGCTCTTCAAAAATCACTAGTTGTTCACCTAAGGCATCCACCAATTCACAGCCACCGAAGAAGAGGGAAGGTTGGATGTTCGAAGCGGTGGGGTATTTGGTAGAAAGTTCCCTAAGTTATCCCTATTCCTATGAGGCATGAAAGAAGTGTTTTTGTTTTGTTTTTTTTTTCAAGCTTTAAGGCTAATTGTAGAATTGAAATAACAAACTGAATGGAAACTAACTACTGAAATAAATCTTACTTGTAGAATGGAAAGGAAAACAAACCAACTTACAAATACTTTCACAAAAATGAAGCTAATAGTGGAATGAAAGAGATAAGAAATGTAAGTAAGAAAGCATAAATCACATCTACTCAGACACCTCCCTGGAAACAGTGCCAAAAAAGTGATGAAAACCAGTATATCAGCAAGAATGTTGCAACTCCTCGGGCTACCAACTTTACTTTATCAACCTGAGGTTCATACAAACTTGAAGGTGACAGTGTTGTACACACAAGAAGATGCAATGGGTCCACTCTTTGTCATTGCTGAGTTGGCGATAGACCACTATGGTTTCTTAAACCAACCTTTTATTGATTCAGAAGAAGTTTGATTACCAATGAAGAAAGGGGAATTTTACCCTAATTGGAAGAATGGAAATATTGTCTACTGTCGTAATGAAAGGCTGAAATAAATGCTTTAAATGCACTACTCATCTAACTATTTGTTAAGAGATCTTGATTTAGAAGAATTCTAAGCTAGCATGTATGTAAACTTAACTATCCTAGGCATGCAATCTGAAATAAGCAAACATTTTACTATTTTTCATATGAATGAACACAATAACTCTGCTTTCCTTTTTGTCCTTTTTTGTGAAAATGTGAATGCTAAATATTCTTGGTGATGTGGCAGGTGGGTTAGAGATGGTTGTGAAAGGTCAGATGGCTTGGAAGGAAAGTGGGGGTCTTCTCCTATCTTCTTGTATGATTTTTCCACAAATCAACCTCAAACAGGCCACTACAGGTCATCCTACAGGATGTCCTAATGCTTCCTTTAGGATGTCGTACTGCTCCTATAGGATCCTCTATATTCCTACAAGATCTGGCCGAGAGCAATAGGAGTGATTTGGAAGGTGGTATAGGGCCTAGGGAAGGAGAATGATGGAAGAAATGAGGCAAGGAAGTGGCTAGGACTTATTCAGAGTTCAAAAACAAATTTTGTAAGATGGTTGGATTTGCTCAACAAACTTGGAAAGTTGTTCTTATGGAATGATGAATTGGTTGATGGACATAGTGGCTTTTGGTGATCATGGATGGATGAGGTTAGGATGATGCTACTGACATGAGATTTCCCTGCACTATTGAAAGCTCATGCAATACATACATCAATGGCATTTATCCATGAATCATGTCAAACAAGGAAGATTTCTAATCAACACAAGAAACAAAATTCCATTATTTAGTTGCCTAGTTCATGCATGGAAATACTTGCAGAATATTGTGAAACACCATGAGATCTAATACAAAGATGTAAATATCAGAAATAAAAACTGAAACCTATTCTTGAAAACTAAACATATGCTGGCCTAAGTAGCAGAAACCCTAAATTCCATAAGAAATCATAATTCTGTCTTTTTGGGGCTGAATAGGAGTTTTTCCTCAAACCATGGTCCCTGAAGGGAGGAGTTAGGAAAAATTCACCTGTTGTTAGCCTTTTTGGTATTCCTTTATATCTCTAGAGCTATTGCTAAATCTATGCACAAATGGAAGCAAACTAATTAACTTCACCACTACTTGCAATGAAACAATGCTAAAATCAATTCAACAATTAATCTATGAAATAACCTAAGCATACAAGTACAAGAAGAGGAGCCTTTTGCTACTAAGGTTGGCACCTAACCCAAGAGCTTCAACCCTTTGAGTCAACTTAGTGTTGGATCAAGGAAATGCTCATTCTCATTCTCATATCAAAAATCACATAACAATGTTTTGCCACAAAACTTTAACTTGAAAATGCTTAGTGCTCTTACATAAAAAATCTGAATCCTAATGAGGCTCTAGGCATCCTTATTTAAACAAATGAAGTCTCCAACAACTTCCTTAAATATAGGGAGGCTCGTATCCCAAACTCAAGATGAAATGGTTCTTAATTGTCACTGGCTTAGATGCCCATGATCTCCATGACTCTGTTGCTTGCAACTTCGAGCTAGTGTGATTTTATTGAGTAATATTTGAATGAATGAGGATTTGATGAGGAGGATATATCTCCTATAATCTCTCGTCGTCTCATTCAATTTCCTGCTTTTAATTAGACAAAATTTCCACGATTTTCTCTCAAAAACCCAAAATCAATGCACATTAGACCACAAGACATAACATCTTTCTTTTACTCATCTCATTAAGAAAAATATAATTAAAACATGTAAGGAATTATGAGAAGAGTTTATTTTAGTAAGTTTGGAGGTGTATTAAGGTCCATATAGTTACCCAATGATGAGGCTCATCAATATGCTGAAAGGCTTGATGGATATGGTGAGAAACAAATTGGTGGTGGTGCAGAGGCTGGTACTTGTGGCCCTGGACTATGATATGAGTTCAAGATTGGATAGTTTGTTCCATAAGTTGTATGCATTTGTGGAGATACTGCAGGTTATGATGATAAATTGTCCTTCTAACCATTAGCTGCAAGTTTCACAATAACAATCCTTCCCTGCATGCCAAGCATAGAACATAGGTGTTAAGGTCAACATCCGCCCTTCAACTAATATGATCAACATTATCCAAGACTAACTATTCCTTATATCAATGGTTTTGTTTTGTTCCTTAAGTGCCTGGTTTGTAGCCTTCACAGTCTTGAAAGTCACAAATGAAAATCTCCTGTTGCTGAAAAATATAGACAACATTAACCAAGACAAATACATCCAAACAATATAGGCCTCACAAAAACATGCATAAATCTCTAAGAATAGAGGCATGTTAAACTTCCCATCATAAAGAAATCTGATGTATATTAGATTTGTAACCTATATTTGTTGGTATTCTTATCATATGCAACTGAACCTTCTTCTATCTCTCCATATTCGGAAAAAAAAAAAAACTTCTAGAATCTTATTATTGACTGTGTCATATGAAATACCACCCATGTAAAGTTTCCTTTGAGCTTGATCTGCAGTTTTACCAGGACCTATTCTCACCACTGCCCGATTGCTTACAATAATCCTCCCCTGTACAATAAACGACAATGGATATAAAATTTACCAAAAAAGGCGTTGAATAATGAATCAAAGTTGTTTGATGATCGATATTACACCCTATGTAACAATGGCATACCATATAATTTGAGAAGTCTCAAGACTTAGACAAAACAACAATATATAAATGGAATACCACTTTTAGCAACAATAGTTGGATTTATTTCATTTTTCTCCAAACAAGTTGGGGTTTTGTGGTAAGTTAAATTTTGTTGTCTCTCCAACATTAGTTAAATATTTTGCAAAGTAACATTAAAAAAATTGCTTACCTCCCAGTCTAATGAGCCTATGAGTTTAGATGCCAAAGATCAACTTGTTAAATTACAAAAATCAAACATATAAAATATTAATCCTACTAAGTGATATTACATGATACATATTCAATTATAACTATAATGATATTATTAGTGGCACAATAAATACAATTTAGAATTGTAAGGAGGTATCAATGTCCCCAGGTGAAGATGCTTGCAAATGAAACAATGATTTCTCTATTTGAAATAAAGCACAAGCATCAAAAGGTACTGGAGGGTGGCATTCAGATTTAAATGCATGCATGCCTATAATGTTGATGAAAACAATGGTCAATATGTCTGGAAAGTCTACATGAGATATAATATTGATAAAGCAAAAGCAACTAGGAAAATAGACATGCTTAATCCTTTAATGACAATATCCTTCAAATTCAGTAAGATATTGGTGGAAAAATACAGAGGATCCATAAAAAACAAAAGTTACAAGACTAACAAAGGAAATACATACAACAATAGTCTTGCTAGGCTCGTTCAATGCCCTTTAGGCAGGATCCATATACTTAAATGTGACAAATCCAAATCCTCGTTACTTTCTTGATGTATTATCCATAATAACAACACCTTCTTTAATATCCCCATACTATTCAAATGCCTAACAAGAAAAAAAAAAGTATATACTTTTAACATTTTTCCAAACGTCCCCTCAATAACTCCCTTGAGTCTCTTCTAGTGTTTTTAAGTTACAACATTGTAATGTAAGTTGAAGCCTCAAGCATGATAACTTAACCTCAAGCATTATGGATTTACACTTGAAAACCATGCAAAAGACAAAACATAAAATGTGTACATAACATAAAATGAGCAAGTTACAAACAAGGAAAATACACTAAATAAGATAATATTTACCCACATACACACACACCAAAAGAAGAAAAAACACTTAAACCATATAAATATTTGTTTCAATCCTAAGACCACAAATATACAAGTCACATGTAACCGTTCCATCATGCACTCACATCACATAGGGTTTGTGAAGAAGTCTCCCAAGCCAATCCATGCACAAATAATTTTCAATGAGCAGGGTCATTGCTTGAAACATCTTTAATTTCTTCTACAATTGCTGGGTATGAAGAACCTCTGTAATGAAAATCATTCCAATCAATTGATTCACCAACAATAAAATCAACCATGCAAGAACCAAAGGCACAATACAAAGAAAAGCTTCAGTAATACAAACCTCACTATGGAGAAAATAGAAATTTAAAAGAGAAGACATCAAATTTTGTCATGGAAAAAGTATTTTAACTTAAATCACGGGATATTGATGTTCAAAACACTGTAGAACCATTCATATAAATTTAAATATGATCTTAATGCATGAGAAAAGGAATCTAGTCGATGCAGAAGTATACATCTCGTGATAGCTGGATACCTGGGTTATAACAAGCATCTCATCGTTGATGATTCCCAAACCTGCGTACATCAGCAGCGAAAAGATCACCGGAACGACTCTCGCGGACACCAATTTCGGCCTATTCAGCTGATAAAGAGATAAAAGAAAGAGGGTTTTTACGGCATCCTTGGTGCACTTGTGGATTTCCTCATGGATTAAATCTAGTAAACCTCTAATAACCTCCAAGCGATCACCTACCATGGCCTTGTATATTTCCACGATGAGAAGGTGGAATATGGTGGCTATGACGTTTTGCTTACCCTCCAGGCTCCACCCGGCCATGAGATAGTACGTAATGGTGTCCAAGGCACTATGGCTTGACATTATGACCTATGTCATTACCAATGCCTTGGAATCAAATACCACTCCGAATTCGTAACTACTTTCTTTGGATTGAATGGTTGTACCTTTTTCAATCATCTAACATATAATCTTATGGGGCACAATGATGATAGGTAGACAAGAGGGGAGTTGATTGAAAAGGGGAATGCCTTACGACATAATTATGTAGGAATTTACAAGCTAAGTTCCTCAGATAGAACACCAAAGGACACCGCTCACAAACATATCACATTCAATACAACATTATTCTTGACATGGTTAAGACCCTCAAACAGGGAAACAGTCCATGACCTTAGCCAACATGACCACTTCAGGAAATTTATTAATAAAAGAATGAAAAATTACATAATCTTCTCTCATGAATGGTTACCCTACAAATGACCCTCCATGCTCTTTAAATAGAGATCATGGACCAATTGGGTGTTAAGCCACAGATCAAGTGTTGGTAATACCCAGGAGAGAATGAACCATCAGATCACTTCATGCCTAGAACATATTGTGATTGTTGGATTGTAAGTTACAAAAGTACATAGTAAAGAAACACACTTTACCTAACTCTACATTAGACCAAGTTATACTTAACTATTTCCTACGTCTCAGAATATCCTAACATCCCCCCTTAAGAACAACTTGGGATAGGATTGAATGATGTACAAATATGACACAATAGGAGAAGGAAGGAGGCATTAGAGCATATCCACCCTTAGTGACAACTTCCTAAACTTCAACCATAAATCAAAGTTTAGTAAACTTCACCTTTGTGAGGGCCTTTGTAAATATGTTTGCAACTTGATCATCTGTTGAATAATATTTCACTTCAAGAACATGGTCATGAATGAGCTTTTTGATGAAGTGCATGTGTAGTTCAATGTGTTTGCTGTGTTAATGTTGGACTAGACCTTTCCATAGTTGAATGGCACTTTTATTATCACACCAAAGTGTTGTTGGATGCTCTTGCTAAAAGCCAAACTCTGATAGGATCTGACGAAGCCACAAGGCTTCCTTATTAGCTTCTATGGCACCAAGATACTCTACTTCTGTTGAAGAAAGAGAAACGACACTTTGTTTCTTGCAAGCCCATGTAATAGGTCTTGAACCAAGAGTAAACACATAACCTGCAGTACACTTCTGATCATCAAGGTCACCAGCACAATCGGAATCAGTGAAACCAACCAATAGAGGAGATGTTTTTGCACTGTAATGAATCCCAAACTAAACTGTACCTCGAACACAATGAAGTATTCTTTCGGCTACTTTCCAATGACTTTCATGTGGGTTTTTCATAAACCGAGCAATAAGGCCAACAACAAAGGAAAGGTCAGGACGAATATGGGTCAGATACAAAAGTTTTCCTACAAGTTGATGGTATAAGGTAGCATCAACTTCAGGGAAAGTACAAGTGATTGCAATTTTGGCTCTAGACTGAAAGGGAGAAGGGGTTGGCTTATAGTCTTCTATGTGAAAATGGCATAGAATATCACAGACATACTTGGACTGGGAAAGGGAAATACCTTCCTTGGAATATAATGTAATGTCGGCTGGATAGACTGACCTAAGGTCCACGGACCATATGTTACAGATCCATTTAGGCACATCAAATCCCAACATTTAGATCAATGTTTTAGGGCTCATCAAACCCTAAAATTAGTTGTTTCACGCCCTAAACAAGTCAACCCTTTGAATTCCTCCTTCCCAAACAATATCATGACTTGAAGACATATAGAAATTGCCTCTGGAGGGACTAGTGCAGGTAAGCCCTTATGAAGGTGCACTGTAGAGCAACTAAGTCCATTGCCAGGGTGCTCTACAGAGCACTTAGGCTTCCTTTCACTTGTGCTGGGCAAGAATGAGCAAAATTCACATAGTGTTTGGGGAACATTCTTATCTTGTGGAGTCATCTATAAGTTTCCCTGTCTTATCAACTCCCATGAGCTCGAAAATGGATGAGAGATGAGTTAAGGATCATCCTATATTCTCATCCCTTCCTCCATGGAACTAATTCTAGGTATGGAAGGCCATTCAATGTCACCATTAGTGACAAAACCTCCTTCATCTTCCTATAAATTGACCACTCATCTAAGTGATCAGGGGCTGGATTATGTTGAATTATAAGGAGATAAACAGAGACTTGGCTTTGGAGCAAATGATGGGATGCCACAAGCTTGTCTTACTTTTCATGTGATGTGGATGGGATCCAAGCTGGAGGAATGAATTTGAATCAAACACTGATGGTTGTAATTCCTTCTTCTATCTAATAAAGTGTTTGAATCTCTTTCCATATGATGTGTTCTTTCATAATTCTTATATGTATGAATTGATTATGATTCCTTTCATTTATATTCAATGGATCATATGCTTTGATTGGTTTTCGTCTTCTGTTGTGGTCACAGGGTACTTTTCAAGTGGATTAAGTATGGGAAGGAGCGACGAAATCAATACAAAGGAGATGAGAGGAAAGTGAAACTATAGGTAGGATTCTATCCTCTCTTATTATCTATTGCTTATAGGGAAAGTCTAAAACACTTTAAGTTGTTGTTCTAGGCACAACTACTTGTCTAGTGAATTAGTATTTATCTGTAGATGCTAAATTCTCCAAAACAAATTGGCAACTGTACTGGGGAAGAATCCACTTTCCTAGTAGCTTATCCACCTCCTAAGACATTCTTGTAGACCCTACTTGTTTTCATTGACTCTATTTCAGCTCTTTTGCATTGAATTTTGGTCAAAAATTGAGGTTAGGTGACTCTTGAGTGGCCTTTCAGAAATCGGTGCAAGCTTGGTGAGGGGATAGTGCTCTGCAGAGCACCCTTGAGTGAGAGACAGTGCTCTGCAGTGCAGTTAGGCCATATTTGACTTGTGCTGATCAACCTTAGGTCAAATTCCCACCTTTGGAATGTATTTTTGTCAACTTTTCTTGTTTTATTGCTTGTTGATTGATCAATTAATGTCATATCTCAGAGAACAAGTTTTCATCTCCTTTGCCAACCCTACTTTGAATTGATTGATTAATGTTTCTTAAATGTTTTATTTTTCATTATCAATCTATAGTCAAAGTTAGAATATAGCTGATTAATATTTGTTTGAAATAAAGTGTCGTAAAGTCTTCTTTTCCTTCGAAATAGAATTGTCGTAAAAATCTTCGTTCTTATGAAAGGTTGATAGATTGTATGTGCATATTTCCTTTTTTTCATCATAAAATTAAGGGATTCAAAAAGAAAAACTTGCATCATTCATATTGTAGTTTGTGAATGCTTGAAAGGAATAGCTAGGGAAATTGCATTTAGCTTGTGCTCTTTGCTCTCTGTCAAAGATTTGATTGATCTATCCCTACTAGCTAAGGTTTTCATTGTTCAATTGAATGGAAAGAATTCTTATCATATTAGTTGCATTTTAGGAATTTCAGACATAAATCATGTCGTCAACCTTGAAAGGCAAATTCTAAAGAAGATCAACTTAAAATTTATCTGAATTTACCTAATGGAGCATTGTCACCCAACGAAAAACATTTAGAGGTTTAGGCTAGAGACGTGTTATGGTGTCGTAAAACAAAGCAGTTGTCGCTAACTTGTCTGCAATACATCCTAAGTGTGATACCTCATTCCATGTACGTGAGTATATCGTAGCTCATCCACGTACCTTTGGGTATATAGGGTAGTGTTACAGTACGTAAAGTATATGGGAATGTCCTCACTGTGCGGTTTTGCATTAGACATTGCTTATACGGATTGGGCCTCCACGTAATTTTGGGTATATATGGGAGGAAAACACTAGGTTGCTATCCATCCTTAGGTAATCGAGTCGACCACCTTGTACATTGTGATACACCGAGCACAACATTCAAGGAGATTTCCTGCCCGTACTTCTTAGTTCGCCAGGTGGTATTCTGCAATTCACAATTGCTTGGTAAACCTTTTGCCTAGATTATCCCTCTTTTGTTTTGCTAAGTTACTTTGATTAAAATGAATTTAATTGACCACGGATAACATCCTCCACGCTCTCTCCTTAGTTGATTTTAGGTTGAAACATATGGCAACAAATCCGGAGACCACCGATCATGGAATTCCTTTTGATGGGAATCCTAACCCTTTTCCTCCTTTCCGAAATATTGGTGCTCCTTATATGGCTACATTGTCCCTTCTAGGATTTACCATTGGCTTTCGAGTATGGTTGTTTTCAACCTCCTTGGTTCAAAATGTCGTGAATTCTCCGCAATCGAGTACACCTCCAACTGGACAAAATCAATGTCCAGTTGATCCTAAAGTTGACCCTTTGCCTTCTTCATTGATTGTTTCTTTTTCCCCTTATTCCTCTTTGCCTGGTGGAAGTATTGGTACTAGTAACTAGGTGGATAAGAAGAAGAAGAAGCAAATTCAGTAGAGGGGAAACCAAGCAACCATTGCTTTGACCGCAACATTTGATGAAAAACTGTCCTTCAAGCCTCACAAAGTTCCATATGATCCGGATTTAAACAAGAACACAACAAAATACAGAGATAACCATATACACAAAGATGCAGTGGAAATAATACTTCATTTCATTAATGGAAAATACTGAAATATGCTTACAACTAGAAATGGAATAAACCAGCTAGGGCAATGGTAGCTTATCTCTGAGAAGAGATGTGGTCGCTACATGCCTCTGAACTGTCTTCAACTGTGTTACAATGAGGCTCGAGGGCCTATTTATTGTTGAGAAACAATGGAAAACCCTTCACATCCCAAAACCTAACCCTAGAAGATGAAACGCCAAATTGTGGGTCCCGTTTTGGGGTGAGTTGGACAACCAACTTCTCGGGGTCGCGAATTGGTCATATTATCTCCGTTTGACGCGCATGATAGCTTGTTGGAAAGATCTCTCTGAGGACTACGATGAAAAAGATGATTTTTTGACAAAAACATCAGTGGCGGTGGATTTCCCAAAAAACGTCGTTTAGGGCCTCAAAACAGCTCTAGAAGTTTAGGACCCGAAAAACCGCTAAAAATAGTAAACTGTGCTATAATTAAGGAAACTAAAAAACTGAAAGAAATAGTTGTAGGGGTCCAAATGGGATAGGTGGTTGGCCACCAACATCCACCTGGATCATTCCTCCCCCCCTAGGAAGCAATGGTCCCCATTGCGTTGAGTTCCTCCCTAAGATGAGGAAGCTTCTGCTGAGCTGGGTCTCGAGTGAGCTGTTCTGCAATCTCTAATGTGTCTAGAAATGGTGGGAAGCATGGTCGACAATGGTCCACATTGAACACTTGGTGCAAACGAAGGAATGGAGGAATGTTGTGCTTCCAAGCATTGTTGCCCGTAGCCTTGGTACTGGTGTAAGGACCATGTTGGAGTGGTCTGCGTTTCTGATGGGTTCTAGTAAGGCATTCTCTCTGCAGATGCAACCAAATTTTGTCGCCCACTTGAAACTTGTGTGGTACCCCTGTGGAGGAGAAGTTGTTCTTGTGTTTTTTCATGATCGTATCCCTTTACTGCTTCTGATGCATGGAGGAACCCTTTGCGGGGGTCATGGATGTAGCAATGATCTTCCCTTTACTTTGGGAGCAAATTAAACAGGAAATAAATTTCCTACTAGGAGATGAGCTTGATGCCTCTCTTAGCATAGATAAAAGAGGTGGCGATAGGTGGGGCTACCTCCAGTATCCTGTATAATGGATTATCCAAAGAAGTAATGACAGCGTGAGGCCTTGACTCATACACAACATGTTGCTTCCACAAGTATGGATGGCCTAATAGTACATCGCAAACATCCAGAGGTGTAACATCACACAATACATTGTCTGTGAAGGGCTTGATGCTATAGGGAAGGCAGCACTGCTGGCGAACTTTGAGATCTCGTCCTTCGTGAAGCCACCCAATACTATATGGCTGCTGGTGTGGTGTAGTTGGTAGGCCCATCCGCTTCACGACCTCTACTGAAATGATGTTCTTTTGGCTGCCACTGTCGACAATGAATTGTAGCGGTGAACTCTTCACCCACATCTGTGAGTGGAAAAGATGTTCCCCCTCCTCTGGATCTTCGGGCTCATTTTTCTGGATCTTGGCAGTGGCAACAGTGGCGCTGGGCTTCGCATCAATGATATGCTTCCCTTTGCCATTCCCCTTGTCAGATTTTGGCTTAGAGTCAGAACATGCATCTGATTTGGAAGCCTTCAACTCAGCCACCAGCGACTGCTTGGTCCAACACTCACTTGTGTTATGAGTGGGACTCTTGTG
>APFE031425879.1:0-11480 GCA_000404065.3 Pinus taeda | reverse complement strand
TATGGAAAGGGAGCTTCCAATTTGGTCCTCTCAAGATAGGTGCTTCAGATATTCTTGTTTTCAAAGTTTCAAATGCTGATTGACAATCAGGATCCCATTTGAATTCATAGTCTTTTCTAAGCAGTTTGAAGAGTGGAGATGCTATTTTAGTGAAGTTTTCTATAAATCTTCTATAGTATCCAATAAATCCTAGAAAAGTTCTAACATCTCTTTGACAATTTGGAATAGGCAATTTGGAGATGGCTTCAACTTTTGATCTATCAACTTTAATCCCATCCCCTGAAATGTGATGTCCTAAAACAATACCTTTAGTAAACAGCATAAAGAATTTTTCATGGCTTAATTAAAGGTTTGTTTCTTTACATCTTACAAGGACCTTTTCCAAATTTTCTAATTCTTCTTCAAACGAGTCACCATAAACTGTAAAGTCATCCATATAAACCTCTACACAATCATGGCTTAGATAAAAAAAATTCCTAGTACCACGCTTTGGAATGTTGCAGGTGCATTACATAATCCAAAAGGAAGCACTCGATAGGAAAAAGTTCCCCATGGACAGGTAAATTTGGTCTTATATTGATCCTCCTGTGCTACTTGAATTTGATTATAACCACTAAAACCATCCAGAAATGAAAAGTACTTTTTGCCTGCTAATGTATCTAATAATTGATCGATAAAGGGCAAGGGAAAGTGATCCTTCAAAGTTGCTTTATTCAATTCCCTGTAATCAATGCATAACCTCCGTTTACCATTCTTTTTAGGTACTATAACTAAAGGAGAAACCCATCGGCTATCTGAAATTGGATAAATGAAGTTTACATTAAGTAGTTTTTGGAGCTCTTCTTTCACTATCTCCCTAAGATTTGGATTCATCCTTCTCTGAGGTTGTCTGATTGGTCTATTGTTTTCCTCAATATAGATATGATGGATGCAAGTCTTAGGATCAATACCTTTCATATCAGTATACTCCCATGCAAACGCAATAGAATGCTTTTGCAAGATTTTGGTTAGTTCTTCCTGTTGTGACTTTTCCAAATTTTTGTTGATATTCAATGTTTTACTTGGAAAAATATCAATGTTAGAACTACCGAACTCTTCCATAGAGTAAAGAGACATTTATCTTGACGATAAACATTCAATGTCAGAATCTACCTGAAATTGTGTGAGGTCATATTCCGAAGATGTCTCAAAATTTTCTAATGTGTTCAGCATTTGACTATCTTCACTGATTTCAGAAATGGTAAAGACAGGTTGTATAGTGTCCTCATCATCGACCCATTCATTGTCTCCTACTTCTGTGATTGATTTTTTTAGAGGATACAAATTGAATTTCTTTGTCGAATTACCATCAGAAATGTACATATCCCCAGATCTACAACTAATGAAAGCATCAGTTGTGGGTAGCCAAGGTCTTCCTAACATAAGTGGGTGCCCTCCTAGATTACTCTTGGGAGTCAAAATCATGAAATCTACTGGATATTCCCAAGAATCTAAGGAGACTGAAATATCTTCTAATACATCGCCTGGTTTGGTTATTGATCTATCTACAAGTTGTAGTAAAGTAGGTGTAAAAAGAAGATTAGGAAGTTTAAGTTGTTCCATAGTCTGTCTACTCATAATGTTGATAACAACCCCTAAGTCAATCAAAGTGTTTGGAATTTCTATCTCATTTATATGTGTCTTGACAATTGGATTACCTGGATCTGCATACTTTTGCCTGGTAATTTTTCCCATCATGATATCTGCAATTTTTCCTACTAGGTGGATTCTTCTTATATCTCTTGGTTTCTTTCCTGGTCTTATGAGACTCAACTCCTTTATTGTTTTTGCTAGAATAGGAATCTCTCTAATGGCTTGTAGCAAGAGGATCTTGATACAGACATTCTTTAATTCATCTAAAAAATCATAGTTAGGCAACCAGATTTGTTTTTCCACCCATTTATCAATTTGTAATCTTTCAGGGAAAGGAGGTGTGGATGAAGATGTAGGTTGCTCAACTATAGGAGTTGTGGGGGTTGACTTTTCTTTCTCTTTTTGAGTGTTTGAGTTTTGAAGAGATGCTTCCTCAAAACCCTTATTGACTTTAAGAGAGTCCTCCCTAGAGGTGTCTTGCTCTTGGACATCTATAGAAGGTTTTTCTAAAACTCTACCAGACCTGAGTTGTACATCATTGATAGGAACAATCAAATAGGTAGGAAATTGTTGCCCTTCTATCATGTAAGTATTCTAAGGATTTTTATTGTTAGGATTTGGCAATGGCTGAGCGGGCAGTTGATTTGTCTTTTGTTGAAATGGAAGCATGAGTTGAGGATTTGGATTTTGTTGAGAAGGTTGGAAATGGCAATGAAAGTTGTGGATTTTGATTTGGAAGTTGTGGAGTTTGTTGATTTTGAAAAGATGGAGGATATTGATAAAATTGAGTAAATCTCTCATGAGGATTTTTCATCCCTTGTGCCCATGTTTGATATGGATTTTGAGGTTGGGGCCAAGGTTGTTGCCAAGAATTCCAATTTGGCGGGGGTTGAAAATTCATAGGGTTGTTAAATCCTTGATTTTGTTGCCCCTGCCAAGGTCTTCTTGAAACAAAACAGAAATATTCTACTGAATTTGGATCTTCTTGAAAGATAGCTTTGAGCCCAGGAATTGAAGGACAATCCTTGGTCTCATGATTCTCTGAACAAATCATACATGTTTTTACAACTTTTACATCCAAGGGGTATTCCCTTAGAGCATGTTTCTTCCTACATTTCGGACAAAAGATGGCTAGAGCATCAGTTTCTGCTTTCTGCTTGTTTTGAATTTTAAAGGTGTCTAATTGTTTACTAAGACTCCCTAGGATATCAGATTTGAATTCGTCAAGCATATTGCCAATCTCTGCCCTACTTACTGATCTAGTTGAAGATTTGTTTGCTCCGATAAGAGAAGGATCTCTAGTCCCTTTTCCTGTTTTATATTTTCCTCTCGAGAGATGGACACATAGTTCTGCTATGTCACGGAGTGGAAGCTGAGAAATGTCTCCCTTCCCCATCATGCTTAAAATATCTATCCATTCATCTCTAATGGCTTTCAATAAAAGGGCTTTCAAATTTTCCTCGTCTAAGTTACTCATTTTTTCTCTCTTTAAATTGTATTGAAATCTTTCAAGTAAATCCTCCAAGTTTTCATCTTGTTTTTGCATCATTTTAAATACCTCATCCTTGTGATTGGTGGGCATACAATAATCCAGGTATCTATACAAAAATGTTTGTTTCATATCATTCCAAGTCCTAATAGATTGAGTGACTAATCCCATGAACCATTTCAAAGCGGCCCCCTTTAATGTTGAAGGAAACATTTTGAGTTTTTGAGAGTCTTCCATATAGTCATAGGTTCGGCCCACGACTTAAAACTCAAACAGAAATGTTTCAGGATCCTCACTTCTCAATCCATAAAAATTTGGGAGGACAGATGGTGAGATGTTTTTCATCGTTGTTTGAGTTTCCTAATCAACTATAGGGAATCCAAGCGAGTTATCTCCTCCCCTATTTCTTCCATTATTACCTCCACCTCCACCATTGTTGCCTCTATTATTTCCTCCTCCTTTACCTCTACCCCCAAATCCATTTACTACTTTCTCCTTCATGATAGTTTCCTCAGA
Organism: Pinus taeda; assembly: GCA_000404065.3. Classification (NCBI taxonomy): domain Eukaryota; kingdom Viridiplantae; phylum Streptophyta; class Pinopsida; order Pinales; family Pinaceae; genus Pinus; species Pinus taeda. The sequence continues at coordinate 7,843 of APFE031425879.1, read as the reverse complement.
GTCTTCTGGTTCTTCTATCAGGGGTGATTGAGAGAGAGTTTCTTCCTTTTCTTCTTCAGGTGATTCTACTTCTTTGATTACAATATGCTCTCCTGTAGAAGTGAAGGAAGGGTCTTCTCCTAGATGAGATTTCGTAGATAGTGTACGAGAATCCTCTAATTCAGCTGTTGCTCCTTGAATTCCAGGAATCTTAAGGCTAGGAATAGATGGTGGTGAATCTTGTCTATGCCTTGAAGAAGCTGGAGTTGTGAAAATCGAACTCTTAGCTATAGCTATAAACCTTCCCCTAGAATCTCTTGCTCTATGCATGTCATTTTTTTATTTTTATTTTTCTCCTCAAGTTGGGCTAATAATTCTCTTTATGATCTTCCAGATCACACTAGGTGCAAGAAGAGAGCATACTTAAGAAATTATTGAACCAATAACTCTCTTTTTTGATCCTCCAAATCACACTAGGTGCAAGAGGAGAGCATACTTCAAGAAGTTATCAAATTTTCCCTTCTTTTTATTGTTGTTGTTGTTGTTTTTTTTGTTTTTTTAAGAAATTGGCTACCTAGTTACACTCCCCCGGCAATGTCGCCAAAATGTTTGGTCAATGTAGTGTGTCCTAAATTGCTACATTAATTGTCAATCCGGGATTCGTAAGCTGACGAAGTGTGGCGCACTATATGTGCAAGATAACCTATTTCTTACTTTTGTCATTTTTTATTTTTATGTTGTTTTGGGGGTTTTTATCTTTGTTTATGGAATTCCTATTCCTAAGTTTCTAGAAGGCAAGTATGGTTATAAGTTTTAAGGCACTTATGTCCTTTATAAGGGTTCCCAAAACTTAACACTTCAAAAGGTCTTAGAACATACTAGCACAAAATAATACTTAAATCAAGAATGAAAAATATGCTACTATTTAAAACAAGTAATTAATGAACTACTGATTATGAAAATATCATCTCTGCTGCTGTCTAAATACAGAAAAATGATTTAAGCTATTGCACTCAAGGAAATCAAAGACAACAAAGAAAGTAAAACTAAAATTAAATTACATCATTCATATTTCGATCCCTCGCCAATTAGTCTAGATATGGCTTTCGGAGGTAACCGTCAATGAAATGAGCAATCCAATATGTAATTATAGAAAAGTAAACTAGAATCAAATCACAACATTCATATTTCAATCCCTCTCCAGTTAGTTTAGCTATGGCTTTCGGAGGTAACTATCAATGAAATGAGCAATCGAATATCTAATTGAAAAAAAGTAAACTAAAATCAAATCACAACATTCATATTTCAAGCCCTCGCCAATTAGTCTAGCTATGGCTTTCGGAGGTAACTGTCAATGAAATGAGCAATCCAATATCTAGTTGCAGAAAAGTAAACTAAAATCAAATCACAACATTCATATTTCAATCCCACGCCAGTTCGTCTAGCTATGGCTTTCGGAGGTAACTGTCAATGAAATGAGAAATCCAATATCTAATTGCAGAAAAGTAAACTAAAATCAAATCACAACATTCATATTTCAATCCCTCGCCAGTTAGTCTAGCTATGGCTTTCGGAGGTAACTGTCAATGAAATGAGTGAGTTGATTTCTAAACTAATTTACCAAAACAAATGAACAAGACTAAAATCGACAAAATAGAACTTAAAAGAAACTAAGAAAAGCAAAGTTAGCAGAGGATCAATTCCATATCACTAGTTATTGTGAAAATTTTATACAAATGCCTGGGCTGCCTACTCTATCCTGAAACATGCACACACTAATTAGCGTTATACAAAGCTTGTAAAGTCATGGACAGAAGTGAAATATTAGAAATATATATACAAGTGAATAGCTATAAAATATGTGCAGTAAAAATAAAGAAATGATACATAAAGACTATACAACAACAATGGAAACGAAACCTCAGTGTGCAGGGGCCCTCTGCACAACCTTGGCCAACAGGCTATCAATCCAAAATTACGTTCACGCAAGCATGTAGAACAGAGTCTTCTTATGTATATCTCAAAACATAGTTACAACAATAAAACTAGTGTCACGGCACAGTGAGTTCTTAACAGCAAAATTACATTCAAAAGACTAACTACTATGCGTATAAGAACACGTTATTTATAACAAAGGTTACATAATTTTTTTCCTGTAAAACTACGTGAACAGAGGACACGTGAAAAACAACGTTCATGGATTTAGCATCATGGTTGCTAAGATTAGGCAATCTATTGAAAGTGGCTATTGGATCCACATCGTGGTCAGCCTACAGGTGTCAATGTGCCTCCAGAGATCTAGAAACGGCCACAAAAGTCATCACGTGTTTGAAAACGGAGTCCTGTTGCCGTAGGACTCTCCTGTTTGACCACCACTTGACCACCGTTGACCACATCCTTCTTTGATGAATCTAGCTGGACCAATGGGACCTGACCCATGTCTAGGTCATTTCCAACTTGCCCATGTGGCTTGCTTTGCCTTGTGACACCTGCAACCTGTAGTTTAACAAAAACGGCTGCGGAAAGTGGCTGCATTCCGCAGCTCATAAGCAAAAATCTAATTCAAACAACAAACACAAGGTCATAGTTAAAAAACCACTTTAAATGCTCTGTTATGACTAATATGCAATGATATTGATAGCTTAGAAGGTCTAGGTGAATGGAAAGAATATACAAAAATGTGTCGGAAAGATGCAAGTCTAGGGATCAACACCGATTTCACCTTCAGTAAATCGTATCTTTCCCGAAGAGAGTGAATATGATATCACTCAACTTCTTTTTGTTTCTTCAGATTCCAATGAGCTTGGGGTCAGTACTCCTGTTCCATGAAGACAGGAGGAAAATCCTCTTGTTCTCGTAACTCAAGGGGTTAATTCTCCCATTTCTACAGTACCCCTGCAAAGTAGTCTGGTCACCTTCTTTGATTGGAATCGACCGGCAGGATTCCATCTTCCTTCTTATGTGCCTTTCTAGATCATAGTACAAGTTTATAATATGATTGTATCGCACACTGTTAGAACTCCAGGAAACTCTCCTAGGTTGTAAATTGGAGATGCCTGGTAACATGTAATCTTCAATATTGTTCTCTGAACTATTGGAATAAATGATGGCTTGGATCAAATTAGATAACCATTTCAGCTCTATTCTCACTCAAAACATGCATGAACATCCCCAATAACACAAGGCTTTAGACCACAAATGCTCAATAGTTTGTAGATTTAATGGATAGATGGAGAATACTGAAAGTACCAACAGATTGCATACATGAACATATATGAATGGCTAGCTACGAGCAGCAAATGAACTGACTGACTATACTAGTAGATGCATATATAATAACACATATAAATGGCTAGATACAGGAAGCAAAGAAGTTTGCAAATCTAATATATCAAAGCAGAGATAAGATGACAGTTATCTAGCCTTAAACACAAAGAAAACTTGAACAATTTTTTCAAGTGCAACCATAGAACATAAGAGAAATGGAAATTGAACATATAACAACAAAATAAGCTTGTATTACTAAAGAATATAAATGAGAAGCTTGAAGGAATAGAGGAGGAATAATCTTCAAAAGGTGAACCCTTATTTCTTCTTGTTTTTAGTTATTTATAACTCCTTTAAAATGGTCCTGAGCCTCTTGAGGTTTTAGGTGTCTTAATCTATTCCTCTATCTTGTTTAACCTGTTTGATTCCCTCAATAGGCAGCATGATTCATAGGTTTCTTCTTCTAACAGAAGACTAACCATATTCAGATATTTTGGGTAGCTTGTTGTGATGCTTGGGAGCTCTCTCATGCCAGAGATGCTCCATAATGTTTGTTAAGATCACTGTTGCACTGGTTGGATTGTCAATGCTCCATGATCTCATTTGATTCGGGTTGCATCATGCTGTGGCCCCTCTCTTTCCCTTTTTGGGATTAGTCCGCGAGCCACTATATCTTTGCCAAATCCCTATTTTGGCATGTAAACATTTCTACACAATGCTTCTAAGGATGGTTGGCCACCTAATCTTGCAAATGGAGTGGCTATCAGGCCTATGAAATCCCTACAATAGTCCCTTTCGAATGATAACCATGAATGTTTTCTATTTCATACATAAAACGCTGCAATTGTGAAAATCCCGCCCTTCTATGTTGTTTTCAGACCCTAAAATTCCTTAAACATGGACCATTCTCTCATTAGTTTTGCTGCCTGGGTCATTATCGTCTATCACAGCCGGCCTAGTCCCTTTGTTCCCCTTGTGTTTTGAAATACTTAAAAACATGGGAAATACATGAAATTTAGCCTCCCTCTCGACTTCAAATCTTATGGATTTCATTCCTGAACCCTTTCAGGTTCGGGACTCATTGCAATTGGCATTACCACCTGTATAGAGGCATTGCTCCTTCTCAATATTTCTATGCAATCTTATGAGGCGATCTGATTGCAATCACATATCGCTCAAGCCAATGGTCTTCATATAACACGGTGTATGTTCCTACCAATTGTGAACCTGCGATGTAGCGATCCAATCCAATCGCAATCACTAATCGCTCAGTGCTAGGCCTTTATAGATTATGCTCTCCACTGCCGCAACTACCAATGTGCCTCGCTGATTGACTGTCCCTTCAGCTTGGCTGATTGTGATTTAGTTGGTTAGATCTAGGCCATTGATCAGCCAGATCGAACAGTAGCTATGCGTTGCTCTGTTCACACTTGCAATACTTGTTTTTTCACTATTTTGGAGTATTTTAGCCTCCCAATAGCATATTTTCGTCCTTCTAAGGGCTTTTGGCATATGATTGTTTCGATATTGGGAGGATCTTAATAAACTCTTGAATACTTTAGGAGTGCTTTGGATCCATTTTTTGGGCCAAATGCCAACAAGGCTAACACTGGCTCCTTCTGGGGATGAAATCCTCCCTGTGAAGTTTCAAGAATAACAAAGCAATGCCTTTCTTTTAAAACAAAATTAAATCTTCCCCCTAGTGTTCCATTGGGCATGGAGTCTTTTTAACATAAACATAAAAAATGAAAGAAAAAGATATGTACAATAATAAGGTTTTAAGGCCTTAAATGAAATAGAGTTTCAGGAACCGCCCATTTGCAGGGCCACCAAAAGTGTCTCCTCCTTCCAGATTGTGCAGGATGAATGTATTGTTGTGTTGAACTTGAGCGATGACAAAAGGACCTATCCATAAGGAGTCAAACTTGCCATGGTTAACTTTCTTTTCCTTCAACGCATCCCATTTAAGCACCCAATCACCAACTTGGAAATTATCCACTTTTGCCTTCCTATCAAAGGTTTCTTTAATTTTCTTTTGATGGACTTGTGACTTCTCAACCAGCTGCTCTCTGATCTACTATAGTTCAACTAGGTTATTCATTCTTCTTACCATTTCATTTTCTTCATCTTGTTCTTCTTGTGAGAACTTAGCCACAGGGAGAATCAACTGGATAGGGAAAACAACATCAACACCATAAACTAGTTTAAATGGAGAGTTACCTATGGACTTTTTGATGGAAACTCTGTCAGCCCATAGTGAAAACTTCAACTTGGAATCCCAGCTCTTTTTGTTGTCTTCTAACAGTTTTTTGATTATCCTTCCCAGACTCTTGTTAGATGATTTTGCCAGGCCATTACCTTGAGGGTAATATGAGGTAGAATGCACCACTTGAATGCCCATGGATTCAGTCATGTCCATCAATTATTTTTCCTTAAAAGTTATTGCATTATCAGTGACTAGTTTGGTTGGGCAACCAAATCTAGTGAAAATATTCTCATTCAAGAACTTTATGACAACTTGATGATTGGCACTCTTAGTGGGTATAGCTTCAATCCACTTGGTGAAATAATAAATGGCTACTAAGATCCATTTGTATTGGCCACTAGAATGTGGGTTAATCTCACCTATAAAGTCCAAGACCCACTATTGGAAGGGACAAGTGACATGCTTCAAAGAAAGAGATTTTAGTTGTTGTTTTCCTGCAAACCTCTGGCACTTGTCACAAGATTTTACAAAAGAAAACACATCAGAGAATAGTGTAGGCCAATAATACCTAGCCCTCAAGATTTTGTGAGCTGTGGTTTTCCAATAATGATGCCCACCACAAATGCTAGAACGGAACTGGTGTATGACCTCTACAAATTGTTCTCTATCTAGACACCTCAAGAGGATTCCTGATGGGTCTTTCCGGTAAAGCAGATTTGTGTCAATGTAGAATTTGGCTGATTTGAGTCTAGTGGTATGAGCTTGACTTGAACTAAGCCTTGGTGGAACTTTCAGCTTCTGCAAGAAATGAACTATGCTGGAATACCATTTGCATGTGGCTAGGTTTTCAGCCAAGGACTGATTATGATTTTTCTCTTCTGATGCTCCCTTTGTTTGCTCATAATCTAAATTTAGACCCATGCAATTTATGTCTAACAAGTTGCAATTTTCTTTGGCCATGAGCTTAGCCAAGCCCTGGCTTTTTACAAGCTTAGTGGGCTTCACCTCTATGTCGATTTCTATGAATTTTGCAATCCATTTTTCCCTCTTTCCATCAATATCTGGATGAGTTAAGACATCTTCCACTGAGGCTGAGGGCACATATGAAATTACTTTGGAATGTAGAATATGAATCCTGAATGCTTTCAAAGATTTTATAAGAGCATAAGCTTGCTTCTCAATAAGGTCATACCTTAGTTCAACATCCCTTAGATTTTTGCTGAAAAAGGTCACGAGGTGCTCTATGCCTTCATCATTTTTCCACAACAAAACTACTACCAGTGTATCATAAGAGGCAAAAGAGAAGATAAAAAAATCCTTAGTGTAATTTGGGATGACTAGAGTGGGAGCTTCCATGATAGCTTGCTTGATGGCTTCAAAAGAGCTTCTTGAAGCAGCTGTCCATTTTATCTTCGATCCTTTCTTCAACATGGAAGTGATGTGCTTTACTAACTCTGCAAAGTTTGTAATGAACCTCCTTACAAAGTTGATCTTACCCAGGAAGGATTGGATGCCCCTTTTTGATCTTGGTATGGACAGTGTCTGAATGGCTTAAACCCTTGCTGGATCAATCTTGACACCTTCAGCAGAAACAATATGTCCCAGAAGTTTGCCTTTTTCTAGAGAAAACTTTGATTTCTTTGGGTTTACTAAAATTCTGAACTGTCTGCACTTTAGGAAGACCTTCTTCAAATGTTGTAAATGGTCTTTTTGGCTGTTGGAGAAGACTGCTATGTCATCAAGATAAATAAGGACAAACTTTTCCTTCTCTCCCACGAAGGATCTGTCCATGGCCCACTGAAACATGGTCCCAACATTCATTAGTTTGAAAGATGGTCTTTTCCTGATCTTCAGGATGTACAACAATCTGATTGTAACTTGAAAATCCATCTAAGAAAGACATGACTCTAGCCCCTAAAAATTTTTGCAGCAAGTGTTCCATCTTGGGAAGGGGATAGTTATCTTTTTTAGAGCACTTGTTTAGATTTCTGAAGTCGACGCAAAGCCTGATTTCTCCATTTTTTTTCTTTACCACCACAAGGTTGGCTATCCACTTCGAATACCTTAAGGGAATTATGATTTTGGCATCAAATAGCTTCTTGATTTCTTTCTCGATCAAAGGCAATAAGAGAGGGCTGATAGGTCTTAATTTCTACTTAAAAGGGGTGGTGTTATTTTCTAGTGGGATCTTATGCTGAATAATGTTTGGGTCATAGGTTAAGATCACTGTATTCCTAGGAAAAAATATCAGTGAATTGCTTCATGAGAGTGCAATACTCAGAATTTTGGGCAGAATACAAATGAGTAGACATATTAATGAATTTCGGATGGGCTGGGCTCCCTATATTATGTTTACAAACAATAGACTCATTCTCTATTTTGGAAAGCATG